>OY986974.1:23297352-23436638 GCA_963920575.1 Narthecium ossifragum
AAGGTTTATAGAAAACTGCATCAACATTTATATGCATCAATCTTAATACTCCTCCTTGATGCATTTTTCTGAAACTCCAAGCATCATCCTCATCATCTGAAACTTGTCTCTTGGAAGAGCTTTGGTAAAGATGTCAGCTACTTGTTCTTCAGTTCTGCAAAACTTGATTTCAACATCTCCTTTTGCTTCTACTTCTCTTAAGAAGTGATACTTGATTGCAATATGCTTAGTCCTGCTATGATTAAACTGGATTTTTGGCCATAGCATTAGCAGACTTATTATCACAATAAATCTCTACTGGCTTTGTGCTGCTTTGCACCCATGTCTTCAAGGATTCTACTCAACCAAAAAGCTTGATTAACAGCACCAGCTGCAACAACGTACTCAGCTTATGCAGTAGACTGAGCAACAGTAAGCTTGCTTCTTTGATCCCCAAGAAAAACACTCCAGATCCAAGATTAAAACAATACCCTGAAATGTTGTTCATATCATCAACTGATCCTGCCCAAATCACTGTCAGTAAAACCAGTTAATTTGAATGGGAAATAGGTTTGAACCATATGCCAAACTCCATAGTGCCCTGCACATATCTAAGCACACGTTTAGCAGCACCAAAAAGAACTTGACTTGGACTTTGCATAAATCTGGACAACAAACTAGTGGCAAACATAATGTCCGTTCTTGTAGCTGATAGGTACAGCAAACCACCAACTAAACTTCTGTAAGCTGTAGCATCTGCCATCTTTGCCCATCATCTTATCTTCAGCTTTTCATTTGCAATTAGAGGTGTTGCTACTGATTTGCATCCAAAAATGTTGAACTTCTTAAGAAGATCTTCTGCATACTTCCTTTGTGGATATAAAGATGTCATTTTCTTGACAAACCTCCATTCCAAGAAAGGTAGTGCATTAAACCCAAGTCACTCATTTCGAATGTCTTCATCATGTCTAGCTTGAATGCTTCTATTTCTTTTGGATTATTTCCTGTGACAATCAAATCATCAACATACAAGGAAATTATGAGAAGAGAATCACCTTTAAGTTTCACATAGAGTGTAGGAACCTTGGTCACAGAAATATCCATCGATTCTTCCATACCAGGCTCGAGGTGCTTGTTTAAGCCCATATAGAGCCTTTTTCAACCGAAGTACTTTCCCTTCTTCTCTTTTGAAGCCCTATGGTTGATCAACATAGACTTCCTCTTCAAGAACACCATTGAGAAACGCTGACTTGACATCAAGTTGAAAAATCTTCCAACTTTTCTGAGCTGCAAGTGCAACAAGAGTTCGAATTGTATCCAACCGAGCTACTGGTGCAAAAGTCTCGCTGTAGTCTACTCCAGGCTGCTGTGTATAGCCTTTTGCAACGAGTCTTGCTTTGCATTTCTTTAGAGAACCATCTGGGTTAAGTTTTCTTTTGAAAATCCACTTAACTCCAATGATTTCTTTGCCATCAGGACATGTAATTAGCTCCCATGTATTGTTCTTCTCAATCATTGTGATCTCCTCCTTCATTGCATCTACCCAGATTTTTTCTTTTGCAGCTGTAGCATAATTTTCAGGTTCCAAAGAAGTGAAATTGCAGGACTCATAGATTTCACTTAGAGACCTTACCCTTCTTGGTGGAGATTCAGGTGATGAAGTTTCTGATTCATCAAAAATGATGTTAGATCTCTGATCTGAAGTTGGAGATGCTGGCAGATCATCTTGAACTGCATTTTCTATTTCTTCTTCAGTTTCTTCTCTTCCAGATACAAGAACGGGATTCCTTTAATTCTTCTTCCCAGCTCCAAGTGGCATCTTCATCAAATTCAACATCTCTACTTGTAACCAGCTGCTTTGTTTCCAAGTTATAGATTCTATATCCCTTGGATTGAGAACTGTATCCAAGAAAAACACCCTTCTCAGATTTTTCTTCTAGCTTGTCTCTCTTTTGTGAAGGAACATGGATGTAACAAATACACCCAAAAACCTTTAGATAACTTGCAGTAGGCTTTTGACCACTCCAAGCCTCAATAGGAGTCCGATTAGGAACAGCTTTTGTTGGGCACCTGTTGAGAATATGAGCTGCTGTATTGACAGCTTCAGGCCAGAACACCTTTGGAAGGCCTTTCACCAACAACATTGATCTGGCCATTTCCATTACAGTCCTATTCTTCCTCTCAGAGACTCCATTTTGCTGTGGAGAATAGGCTGCTGTCAACTGATGCACCATCCCCTCTTTCTCACAAACTCATCAAATTTTCTTGAGTTAAACTATGTTCCTCTATCGCTTCTCAAAGTTTTGATCTTACTGCCACTTTGATTTTCAACCAGCAGTTTGTACTTCTTGAAAATTCCAAAGACTTCAGATTTCTCCTTGAAGAAATAAACCCAAGTCATTCTTGAAAAATCATCTATGAACAAGATGAAATATTTATTTTGGTTGTGAGATGGTGTCCTCATTGGTCCACACACATCTGTATGTACCAATTCAAGAACAGATTTTGCTCTCCAAGCTTCACCAGTAGGAAAAGATCGTCGATGTTGCTTTCCCAACATACATCCTTCACAAGTAGACATATTTAGCTGTATAAGAGGCAAATCTCGCATCATATTTTTCTGATTCAACAACCTCAGTGCATTCAGGTTGTAATGTCCAAACCTTTGATGCCACAGAGATGTTTCATCAGATTTGGTTATCATAGCTGTTGGGTAATGCCAGAAAATGGGAAAGTTCCTGCCATTGCCCATTCTTACTTCAGCCACTTCTTGATTGTTTTTTAAATCATGAATAGTGCAAAACTGTCCTTCAAAGTGTAGAGAGTATCCATTCTCCATCATCTGGCCAACACTTAGAAGACTTTGATCAAGGCTTGGAACAAGTAGGACATCTTTGATCAATCTAGTTTCCTTCTTCGTCTCCACAGCAATCGTACCTTTCCCTTGTGCTTCCACCAGATCACCATTTCCCAGCTTGATTTTTACATTAAAATTTCTATCAATCTTTGAAAACAAGCTTGCATATGGTGTCATGTGATTGCTGCAGCCACTGTCAAGAAACCATTCCTTCTTCTGTTCAGCAACTGCTTGACAAGCAAAGAACAAATGCTCCTCCTTGTCTTCTACAAAGTTGGCTTGTTGATTCTTGTTTTTGAACCGACAATCCTTCTCTTCATGGCGAAATTTCTTGCAGTTTGTACACTAAGGCTTCCCACGATGAAAGCAGTCCATCTCTAAGGGCGCGTTTGGCGCGCCCCGGATCCCGCGAATCCGCGGGATCCGGGGACGCGCGGATTCCGCGAACCGGGATCCGCGTGTTTGGCGCCGATTTCGGGACGCCGATCGCGGAATCCGCTCCGGCGGATTCCGCAGATTCTATTCCGCGGATCCGCCGGAGCCAAACGCCCCCTAAATGATTGGTCTTTTTGCAGATTCCACAAGATGGAAAGTCACCTTTAGCAGCAACCTTTTTATGAGAGCTTTCTCCTCCTTTTGTTGGGCCTTTGAACTTCTTTTTTGAGTCCTTTTGCTTTGGATTCTTCATGTTGATCTTTAGCTGGAATGCATTTTCAAGAGAGCTTTCATTCCTTCTGTCAATCCTTTGTTCATGAGCATGTAATGAGCCCATTAACTCGGTGACAGTTAAGGTTGAAAGATCCCTAGTTTCTTCGATTGCAGCAACCACATGATCATATTTTTCTGTCAAGCTAATCAGCATCTTCTGAACAATTCTTTCATCAGATATGTCTTCTCCATAAGCACGCATCTTATTTACAACCTCAATGAGTCTGGAGCAATAATCTTTTGCATTCTCAGATTCTTTCATCTTGAGATTTTCAAGTTCTCTACGCAACCCTTGAAGCTTGATTGTCTTGACTTTGGTATTTCCTTGAAATTCTTGCTACAAAATATCCCATGCTTGCTTTGAAGTTGTGGCTCTCATCAACCTTGGAAAGATGGATTCACTTAATGCTTGCTGCAGAGTGAATAATGCCTTTGCATCTTTTTGCTTGTCTAACTTGCTTTGGGTTGAATCAGGGGATTTCTCTGCATCATTGCCATTAGCAGGTGTAGAAACTCCACTTTCAACAACATCCCAAAGATCAAGTGACAGAAAAAGAGTCTTCATCTTGATACTCCAATAATCATAGTTCTTATTAGAAAATATAGGAATAGCAGCAGTAGAGGAACCAAAAGCAGCCATGACGCCCATCACAGATCTGAACAGCTCTGATACCAATTGTTGGAATTGTATGAAAAATTCTATGAAAAACAGAGTATGAGAACTTTCAACCAAAGGAAGCTTTCTCTCTTTCCTTTTTTTTTATTCTAAAGGTTCTCCCCCTTACATGAAGATTAACAGTCATACAAATAAACTTACTTGAGAAATACATTGCATTGATTGCTAACTATTTCCAAGAAGCATAATAACTGAGACAGTTCAAATAGCATAAGACTGGTTTCAAGGTTTATAGAAAACTGCATCACATTTATATGCATCAGTCTTAATAAAAAGAACTGCTAGCAAAAGATTGAGAGTTCATGCATGCACGTATGTCCATACATTTGCATCCACTTGGGGTTTTAAGATGGCATCGGGATGGAAGTGATCGTGATCGTTTCTTGTTGATCGGCGTGAACGGCACTGACACGTCGCCGTTGATAACATCGCAGAAGCACGGCGGATTGTGTTGGAGGACGGTTTTGAGGCTGAAGCAGTAGAAGAGCGATGGAGTCTTCGTGTTGCCGGTGACGTAGGGAAGGCATGGGCTCAGGAAGAATAGGTCGAACCCGCAGTGGTGGCCGGCGGTGACCTCCGGTAGCTCCTCCGCCTGGGCTGGCGTCGGAACACAGCAGAGCGTCGCCAGGAGGAGGAGCACCATAGGCTTTTATAGGATTGGAGGGGGTATCATGTTAGTTATACATGAGTTATTTCTTGTTATCTAAGCGTTAGATCAAATCGCCAGATTAAGCTATCTATCTTAATTAACAACTCAAAAATTTTAAAATACTGTTTTGAAGATATATGTTTGCGTATATATTTAAAAAATCTAATTATTTAAATAACTCAGTTAACTTATAAGTTCGGTATTGGAAACCAAATATTTAAGTTATAACTAATTTAGATAACTCGAAAATTTTAAAATATAGTTTTAGATATAGATGCATATAACCGATCAGATTAGATCTAATTATCTAAAAAACTTGGTGAAATTAAAAGTTTGGTATTGGAGCACCATGGCCGCCATCTTTGCCTCTCTAGCTAGCTAGGGTTCTAATTAAAAGGAGGTGAAGAAGGGTGGGGGGTTTTATAGGGTTTTATAGGATTCGAGAGAGTACGTGTTAGTTATAAGTGAGTTATTTCTTGTTATCTAGATCAAATTGCCAGATTATGCTATCTATCTTAATTAACAACTCGAAAATTTTAAAATACTGTTTTGGAAATATATGTTTGTGTATATATTTTAAAAAAATCTAATTATTTAAATAACTCAGTTAACTTATAAGTTCGGTATTGGAAACCAAATATTTAAGTTATAACTAATTTAGATAACTCGAAAATTTTAAAATATAGTTTTAGATATAGATGCATATAACCGATCATATTAAATCTAATTATCTAAAAAACTTGGTGAAATTAAAAGTTTGGTATTGGAGCACCATGGCCGCCATCTTTGCCTGAGGTGAAGAAGGGTGGGGGGTTTTATAGGATTCGAGAGAGTACGTGTTAGTTATACGTGAGTTATTTCTTGTTATCTGAACGTTGGAAATTTAGATCAAATTGTCAGATTAAGCTATCTATCTTAATTAACAACTCGAAAATTTTAAAATATTGTTTTGTATATATACTAGTGGATTCTCGTACCCCTGACACGGTTTAATCGATTGGTCATGATTAATCCATGATTTATATATTTTTAATGAAAAAAATGCAACATCTCCGTCTTTATGTGGATGCCGCAACCTTTTGCATGCCTCAATTACCTTCTTGACATGCCTAAAATAATAAGACTGTAATGTACAATCATGTGAAGGAGCACACAAAACTTACTTGGCATATTATTAAGTTACAACAAAGCAAAGCACATCCGTATCAATTCCAACGTAATTATCAATTATCAATTCCACCGAACTCTGAATTAAAGAAAGAAAGAAAGATAAGAGATTCTTGTTTATAAGAAACGTAATAACCACCCCCATAATCTCCTAGGACAAAGATAATCGTATTTTTGGAATAACTGAACTCATGTGGTGGGGGTGTTTCTTGACCGCTAGATAAAACTCTTCTTGCATCTTGTGGTCGTCAGATATACCAAAACCCTGTCTTATAAGATTAGATATGTTACATGTATATAAGGAGAAGAGAATCCTCTATTTATAGTGGTTTACAGTCGGATATATCATATATGTTTGCGTATATGTTTTAAAAAAAAATCTAATTATTTAAATAACTCAGTTAACTTATAAGTTCGGTATTGGAAACCAAATATTTAAGTTATAACTAATTTAGATAACTCGAAAATTTTAAAATATAGTTTTAGATATAGATGCATATAACCGATCAAATTAGATCTAATGATCTAAAAAACTTGGTGAAATTAAAAGTTTGGTATTGGAAACCAAATATTTAAATTAGAAACACGTCTTAACCACAACCAAAAATGATGGTTAGTTGTATCACGCTTGATATGTGCCATTGAGCGTTAAAAACACGACCGACTTCTTTCGCTAAATTAAAGTCATATAAGTGGAGCTCTACAGCATAGGAACAGTACTACTATGTTTCATATTTGGTTGTAAAAAATGGCCATCGTTGAGCTTAACTGGGCGTTATTATTAATAACGTTACTTTCTCCTCCATTGATCCGTTGTCAATTGCTTGGATGCCACTTCCAGGAAGTGGACTTCACACCATGCTTGATCAACAATGGTGGGAAGACAAGTGAAGCCTGCTGCATTGTTCTTGTTCAGGCGCTTAGCGACGGCCGGAGATGCCTGTGCTCACTATTAGCTGCCACTAATCTCCAATTAGCCTCTTCTAATCCTCTCTTGCCGGCGGCCACCGTCGAGATGGCGATCGCCGGATGTAATGTGCCGCTGCCTTCTCTTGCACCTTGTGAAGGTATGGAATTTCCTTTTTTTTTTCGTTCATTCGTCTCTGATAGCATATTAAGATATATATCCTGCTTTCTTGTTACTAAGTGCCAATTGAGACGGCGCCTGAGGAGAAGAAGAAGGAAGAGCATGTTCTCACAGCGGCAGCGGCGGCGATCGCACCGGTGCCGAAGCCGGCTAAGGATGCAGATGAGCCGGGTAATTCAACTAAGGCTGATGAGGACCAAAAGGCTAGTAAGAGCGATGTACGAGACCGGAGTGGGACTCTTTCTCTTTTACTTCCTTTTTTATTTGGCTTTTGGTCATTATATTAGGATTAATACTTATATTTTTCAAGATATTTTATCCCGTAAAACTCTTCAGTGTTCAGTAAGCAATATGATAAGATTGGAAAAGATTTTACTGAACTTGAGATTTTGCTGAGAGTAAGCTCAAACAGAGGTGAACAGAGATTTTTTACCTGTAAGATCAAACAAATGAACATATTTGTGATTGAGCTGATTGGAGATTTTTTTTTTCCTCCGATTTTTCATGAACATGTCTATAATGTTTTGCGACCAACGAATAAAACCTTCTTTGAAAATGGATCAGCATTTCCAAAGAAAGCGCGGAAATTACCAGATAAAAACATGTCCAACAGATGGCATACCTAATTTCTAGAGATAGTAGTTTCAATCAGATAATTATGCTAAAAAATTAATTGAAATTATTAAATGCAAATATGCAATACATTGACAAATTTGCTAAACATCATTAAAAGATTGGAATTGCATCATTTAAATCTAATTCAGACAAGAACATGGTTGATATGCTCACCACCCACAGTTGGGGTTGACCATATCCTCACTCTAAGCATCAACCAAACACCAGAACTCAGAAAATCCCAGAACTCAACCTCCACTCTAGCACCGCTACAGCACCAATCAAACAACAAAAGTGATAGAATTTACCAAAACTCATCATCCACTCCAGCGCCAACCAAACACCAAAACCTGACAGCCCACTTCAAGGAAAGTCACTCCAGTGAAGTCAGTCATCAGAAAGTCACTCCAATTCCAGCTCACTCCTCATGAACCAAACAGGCCCAAAGAATAAGCAATTGCTACGCAAAGAACTAATCACCCCATCCGAAATTGCTCCCCCTTGGGACCTTCACAGTAAAGCTAGTTCCAGTAGAGTGGTTGTTATGATCTTCATCTTTTCCATATTCTTCGAAAGATTGTGAATTTGAAGTATCGTTGACCTTCACAGTCGAGCTAGTTCCAGTAGAGTGATTGTTATGATCTTCTTCATATTTTCCATGTTCTTCGAAAGAGTGTGAATTTGAAGTATCGCCGCCCCATCCAGCTTCGTTGGAATACTGGTTTGAGGCATCATTCCCCCATTCTGCTGTATTGGGGTGCTCATTAGAGCATCCGCCCTCACCGGCACAGTGTTCTGCCGTGTCCTCACCCCACTGTCCGTTGTTAGAGTACTGTTGTGGTACATCCTCACCCCATTCCACTTCCTTGGAGTGCTGGTTTCCAGTGTCCTCCCCCCTTGCAACTTCGCTCAAGTATTGATCTCCCGAATCCTCACCCCATTCCACTCCGCCTGAGTACTGGTTTTGTGCCCATTCCTGTTGGTTGTAGACGGCGTTCTCGTTCTCCATGAAATAGGATCCAGAACGGTCGTCCGAACAGCTGTGACTCTCTGGTGGAGGGAGAGGGCAGCCCTGATACGAACCATTCTCTGCACAATGCCTTAAAAGCCTATCCCAGTTTGGATCCTGTAGTGAACCAAGGACATGGACATAGAAAACATGAGTGCATAGTTCATCATATTAAGTCCCAAGGATTCAAATCCTGCTTCAGTAAACCAACAAATCCAAAAAATACTTCTATCAAAAGGTGTTCATGAGCTAAAATGGTATCTGTGTTACGGTGGAACGATGATCTTAAAAGTTTCACCTATCTTAACATCCATCCATGTTCGAAGGAAAAAAACAGCAAAAAAATGTTGAAGAGCATGTATCAAGAACCGAGATAAGTAAGAATTATATGTATTTACAAAAAGCATTTATCACATCATTATTTCCTTTTCTTCCTATCATTCTCTATGTATGCATACGTATCTGCCCATATCATCGGTCAATAAATTTTTCAGAAACAACTAGTAGGAAAGATATACCCTACAGCACCTTCTACGTTCAGTCAACGTTCATACAGGTAAAGTTTCAAATTTCACTCATCTTTTTATTAGTTTCACAAATTTGGAGCTGCTTTCTATCCTGAGCAGGAAATAGTGTTTTGTGGAAATATTGTGATCACACAGCATGAGGACTAAGGAAATAACACAGTATTACACCATAGCATAATGGACATGGGGATCTAGCTTTCAGTATAAGCACCTTGGATGTCTATCCGGTGCCAAAAATATCTCAAGCATGTCTATGTAATTGACCACCAAAAGAAATGATGACACTATCAGCAGAAAAGAGGATATTCAACTGACCAAGCGAGCCATAAAAAAGAACATAAGAATAAGCTCAAACATAACAAGAAGGAAAGTCCGTCAAAAAAGGGCTCCTGGATCTCTTGGGAAAATGGAACATAAACATAGATCAGTCTATACTCCTTTATGATCTCTCTCCCACTAGCTTCTTATGAATATCTAACACCAAATAGTTGAGTCTGTGCTCATAAGAAAGTTCCTCGAATCAACATCAACCGCATATAAAGTTAATTCAGGAAAGAAAATCAAATCAAGTCTAATCCAGTATCAGTATATCAAATTGATGAGAGCATCTTAAGTTGTCAAACTATTTAAACTTTTACCTTATAATAACCGAAATTCAAAAAGTTAAAAGTTAGTTCTTGCTTGTTAACAGCTACTCTATTGGTCTATGCACATCCATATAAGCACAGAATGCATCTTCAAAGTGTGTGTTGAACTATTCAAAAACAAAAAAAAAAATTGCTTAGTTGAGCCAAAAGGCTGGGTATGTTGAACCATTCAAACATACAAATGCTTCTTGAAAATACATAACGTATATTAGAAATTTAGACTAATATAAAAGAAACAAAATATGCTTTACTGCAGGGCAGATTATAGATACTTCCATATATAGAGAGAGATATACAGTACAGTCGAAGAAATGGACTAACTTCGTCTAGATTGTACCAGCTACATGAAAAAATATAGATTTGTGTGCATGTGTATGGATATAAATGATATATGCTCTAAGTGCGTAACGAACAAGTCGAACATTGTGAATCATGATTCAGAGCTCCAACTGTGCGGACCATCCCTTCCCCATAACCCAACTTTCCAGTGTTGCATATGTAAATAGATAACCAATTAAGCTTGCATTTGGAATTGTCTGCTAATGTAACATAAGCAAACAATCTCCACTATCCACTTAAAAATCAAGTCATCATAGCGAATGACCAATACTCCATACAATGTAGTACAGAATATTCTTTCCCAATATTTGAAGGTACAATTTTAGTTATCAAAACTAAACCTTGATACCGTCAATTTAAGTGCCATCGGTACAACTGCACCAACTAGCACAAACCTTGTCCACATACATATAGTCAGCATGAGGTCTGGGATGATTATATTACTCTCATACTCAACTTTCATGCCATTGGCACAGACCTCATTACCATCCCAACATACAGGATATGTCATGCCGATGGCAACTAGAACCATACTTGATATCTATGATGTAATGCAAACCTTGATATATATAGAAATCTATGCAAGCTGCAAGCATTTATCTCTCTGATCCCTTGCTACATTTCTTTAGACATTTAATGACTTCAAATATCAAAAAAGACATCTATCGTTCCAATCTTATAGTTTGTCCCACACAATTCTTGTCTTGACAAGTCATGCACATTAATTTTACAAGCCCATAACTGTACTCAGACGCGTTAATACATTATGAACTTTCCTACTCAACATCGTAACTAATCTCTGACCTGAAACCAAGGATATTATCACCCCTAATACTAGTATAACATCATTCCCACAAGTGATATTAGAACCACCAACCTTCCACAAAGGGCATAGTCAACAACTTTGTGTTGCTGATCCCTTCTTTTAGATTGAACAATTACAAACGCAGGCCTCCAGTAATTTCATATAAATCGCTCCTGCTTGATACCCAGGAAAGAGAAAGTTCTCCTAGAAATCTTCTTGCCTTTCAACTGATTGAATTCTCAAAGGGCAACATATTAATTTTTCCATTCACTAAAACTCAATCATAGCTTGTAAACTTCATGGGTTTGATCAGAATATTTTATAGAATATACAAGTTGACATTGTAACTCATAACACTACCACATGATCTCAATCAGTCATATCAATGCACTCAGATTATCAGTAATCAGCTTCCTTCTTCAATCATTAGTCCAAGGTTCTTTAGCATTTGGCCTCCCTCACGCCACTCATCTTCAGCTTTGTCTTCCCGATGTCTAATATCATTGTTCTTACTACTCCTTTGCTAAGAAGTCACAAATATTCGCTAACAGTTGAGGGATTAAGATGTTGTGCAACACTTCCAGGGTGTCCTAAGTAGATGCATCAATTCAGATACTTGACCCTTTAGCATCATCATTACCCTAAAGCTGAGGCAGTCCCCACAATGAATCCATGCCTCCAATACTATCCTAAAATTGAATAGCATAAACCAAGTTTCTAATAATAACCCACAGTATTTACTTTAGTTTCAGATGTGCTAACCAAAAGTTACCATGCCAGTAAGTACAAGGAGTGTCTAGTTTCAGAAATATCCGAGCCAACACTGAAATACCGTGCCAACTCGCAGTCAGCATGATGTGTGCCAGTGGCACGACAATCCATGATCTCCATATCTGGTTGCTTAACCATCTTAAGAACCCAATGTACCATCAAGTGATGAGTGCAGTCAAGGTTGGAGCACACATAGAGTCAAAAAATCAACACGAGATATAAACAAGAGCGATGATTTATGCAATACCCTTGCATTGAAATGTCAGTTAGTAACCCATCCACATTGCCAATATAAAACTTAGATGACTAATGAAGAGTGAAATACATGGTTGAGGTTTGAGCGTTATGGAGAAATACGCAGGAGGTAGGCAGCAGCTATATCTGCAGATTAGTTGCCTGCATAACCCCAAACATGTACTCTGATTGCTAAGAAGAAGTGGCATAGTTTGTGCACGAAGAATTCTCAATCTGAGAAGTTTACAAACATTGCCATTAGGATCGTATAATTTCGACTTTAAATAGAAAATTTTGAATACTAACTCTATTGCCCCCCCATAAAATTCTCTTTGCCCCTCCTCCGGTGGCTCTCTCAAATTTATTAATCCACTAGTTGTATTGAATCATTTAATAAGTGGAACCGACCACCTCCTTCAATTAAACTATTCGTCCTTCTCCTTTCCAAAAACTATTCGGTGGCAACTGCTACAGTCGGGTGGGCATTTTCTAGTATAAAAATTGTGAAGAGCTGATTGCGTAATCGAATGGGGATTCAATGGATGAATGACAGCTTGTTCGTTTATATCGATAAAGATATATTTGATAGCATTGATAACAAGGCTATCATGCATCACTTTCAAAAAAAAAAAATCATCGAGGACAATTATAAGGAGGTGAAATTTATGAAAAATATTATTATTTTAATTCAGTATTTGTAATCTTTATTCATTCTATTGAAAAATTAGTTTCTCAAAACTATTAGACATCAATGATTATAATTGCATTTAAATAAAATAAAACTAAAATATTTATAAGTTAAGCCTGCAACCCCCCCCCCCCCCCCCCCCCACCCACAATATATATATATAATTCCTGGCTCCGCCCCTGATGAGAAGACAGGTTCGTACGTGACTTCATTTAATGATGTCATTAAAGTCAAATCACCTAAAAGCGGAAGTATAACATGTTTAACATTGATCTTCCGTCTCCAAATAGAAGTTAACATGAGGGCTTATTTCTTATTTTACTACATCTAGATAGGAACAAAGTAATAATCATTATCTTTAACTTCTTTAACCAGCGCCTAATGACTACAAGAGTATTACCAACTTGTGCAACTTTGGCATCCTCAACATAAGGAATTGTACAACATGCCTATAGAGACTAACGATCATCAGAGGTAAGACACTTTGAAAACAGGAACCAGTTACGCCAAATCCAGTGTCGTAATTAAAGAAGCAAATGGACAACACTATAGTAACTAGTTTCTCAAACTAGAAAATCTGTTCAAAGATGTGATTCATAAGGCAAAAGGCAACAACTTAATTAGCATTATAAACTTCTTCATTTTTACTTTTTTATTCTTTATTTTTTAAAAAGATTTATTTAAAAAAATTTGAGCCTTTAACCTAGCTTAGGGTGGACAATGCCCTTATAAGCTTACTACCACCACACAGTCCTCAAGAGGATTTGGAGCTCAAGACCACCTGGCACAGGAGGCTCTACCAATGCTATAACTAACTACCAAACCTGATCTCATAAGTGATTTCCCAGAAAACTAGGGAAGATCAACACAGTTAAGTAATACGAATATCCTGAGAGCATTTATCAAGCAACATTGGAGTCTACCATTGGCTTTCTCAGTCATATAGCGGCAATTTCTAAAGCAAATGAACCTTCACTTAAGCATAGAAATTTCTGCACCAACTAAAAAAGTGACCTTGCAGCATATTCTTAAGGACTAAACAATGGCCGGCTGAATAATACAACAGGACAAAACAAATCAATCTAGAAAAAAACTGAGTACGAACTAGATATCAGAAATGTGCATATACAACGATGTAACTAATATTGGCGCCACATATTTAGTAACAAATCTTTAAAAAAACATGCCAAGGAAGTTAGATCTAGGCTCGTTTCGTAATGTATGGTAAGTGGGACATGTCATATATAACAATGTAACTAATATGAGCGCCACATATTTAGTAACAAATGTTAAAAAAACATGCCAAGGAAGTTAGATCCAGGCTCGTTTCGAAATGTATGGTAAGTCGAACATGAGAAGAACTTTTAACGGGATATGGTGCGAACATGGATTTCTGTGCTGGTTCGCAAGGTTGGCACAGACCGCTACTTATCGTGCTGGTAGAATATTGGGACGATACGTCTAATGTCGGCACACCCCATGACAACCAGCACAAGCCATGTCCACATTGACCGTGCTAGTGACCGGCACAGAGCATGTCAGCAGAACGGCACCTAGTCATCCTTGCAAAATGTATTGTGCCAAAGTTGAATCCCAGGACAGAATTAGTTTGACAGTCCATTAGCTATAGGAATATCCATTTAGACTATTTGAAATCCTCTTATTGGAACATGATTCTTAGCACATCTGAACTATACTAAGACTTCATGGAAATGATTGAACATGTAACAAAGAAGTTCATTACAGATTGTCCTTTAAAACCAAACTGATTTAGCTTTGTCCTCGGTCCAGGAAAAGAAAATGTCGGACACATAAAAGCATTGGTTTGAATATGCACTTTAGATATAATAGATAGAACTGAAGAGAAACAACAAAAGATTTAAACATATAGGATTCTACTAGCTGAAGGCAAAAGGGTGAGAACTACCTTAGAAATGATGTGTGGATTTCCAACTATAATAAGCAGGATTTTAGCACGAGTTGTCGAGACATTAAACCTCCGAGGATTTTTAAGGAAACCCAGGTTGTGTGTACGGTCGAACTCGTTATGTTTAACAGTCGACCTAACAGTGGATATGATTATTACTTTCCTTTCTTGCCCCTGAAATTGCTCCACACTTCCAACCTTCAATTCCGACATATCAAGTGAATCAAGAGCTTTCTTTAACTTGAGCACTTGCTGACGATAAGGGGTAATAACACCGATATCCGCATGAGTTAGACCAGCACTCGTCTTGAGCTTCCCAATAATTTCTACAACTTTACTAGCCTCGATCCTATTAAACCAAGAGGGATTGTTGCCCTCTCTCTCATCACAACCTTGAATGCCAACAAAGAGAAGAGGAAATGCCTTATTAGGAAGCTCCTCCCAATCATATATGGGTGACTCATTATCTTCTTTACAAGCAATCAGTTCACCATTGTAAAAAAGCTTTGACGGGAGCTCTAAGATGGCTGGGTGGCAACGATAATTCCTAACCAGCTTGGTCACATAATTTTCGTCCCCCTTTTCATAACTTTCACAATCAAAAAGCCTCTCTAAGTAGGATATGCCTAAACCATAGTTTTGAGCATTTCTTGAATAGATAACAGGACCCAATTGCATAGGGTCTCCAGCTAGCACAATGACAGTTTCTCTCCTGCACAGGTTTGATACTGGAACCATAGTTTCTGGTTCAGAAGCCTGGCCAGCCTCATCTAAGAAGATGTGGGAAAAGTGACCTGTATGGATTCCTTCAGCATATAGTTGAGATGTGCTCATGTAAGTTGACAATATGATTTTATACTGAAGCAACGCTTTGAGAGGAGGACACTTAAAAGTCATATCATCATAGAAGCAGAACTGAAGAAACTCAGGGTTGACATCCTCATAGGGACGGCTGGCTGCGTTTAACCTAAAAATTTCATGCTGTTTGGTCCCAATTTCATTCCCAAGTAGCTTTTCCAACACATGATCTGCTGCACTATTTGAAGAGGCACACACAAGAATATGTGCTTTCCTCCTTGTGGTGTAAATCTGCAGAATTGCTTCAACCATCGTAACTGTCTTACCAGTCCCAGGAGGCCCATGAATGACATAAGGAGGAGCCCCTTTGCAGCCAAGAATCATTTCAACAGAACGTATCTGCTCCTTATTAAGATATGGGTTCAGCGGCTTAAATGGTGACCTTTTGATGACCCTTCTTTTGGCTGAAGAAGATGGAAAGAGAAGATCACATCCCAACCTTTCTGCAGCATAAATTGCTTGATACAACCTTCTCATGTTTATCCTGTTGTAAGTGAAACTAACATTGTAAAGGTCATCGTCACGATGGCGTTGATGCAAGTCCTTATCAAATTTTAGAAAGATTTCGTCGGCCTCTACCTTGTGAATAAAACCCTGAAAAAGACACCCCAGAGACAACCCATAGAATTAAGAACCATCAACTTAAGAAAGGTCCAAAACAAAAAAGAAGACAAATATTGCACGAGACCTGATAGGGACGAGCACCATTCTCTGGACCTTCCGAGATAAGCTGTGCAAAAATAAAGTCCCCGCAAACAAGCGAAGGTCTTCTTTCAGCCAGTCCAGGGACCTGAAGAGACAAGAAATGGTTGCCCCTCCTTTTCATGGTCACACACTCCATATCGTGTGCTCTCATCTCCTCCTGAAGAAATATAATCACCGTCAGAATGAAAAAGAAAGATACCGCAGTCAAGCACTTAGACTAAGGATAATCAGTCACCTCCAAATGAATTTCCTCAATAGCAATCAGAGCACTAAAGCATCTAGAATAGTTGTCGAACGATAATCCTCGTACAATGTCATCAGGCACTTCGTTATTCGCAACCAATTCACGAAGACTAGGAGGTACTGGATATTGAGGAAGCTTGTATCTGAATCCCTGAGTATTTGCCCGAGATGGGCGAGCACCGGCCACATATTGGTCATGAGTAAATTTTCTTGCTCGTGAAGGAGCTCTGTAGTAGGGAGTGTTAGAAAATAGGGCCCGTGAAATCGAATCTTCCGCCAACAGGAAAACCACTCTTTCAATCCTCTCATTCTCAAGATCAAAGTGCACCACTGCTGTTTGCAGACCCATTTGTTTTGGTTTACATGAGAGCCAGATTGTCCGACTTTGCCCTGGTTGAAGGGTCATATCATCCAAATTGTCAGTACCCACAAAGCCATGAATTGCTTCCTCACTGGCATTGGCTGGTGGAGGCTCCATCAATGACAATATATAAGAGCCCTCGGGATTTGATGAGAAGATCCGAACACTCCATAAAAGTATAGGATCACTAGTGGTGTTCTTTATGGCAATTGTGTCAACAGATGTTTCCCCGAGAATAGTTGACTGAGGTTTCCCATTAACAAAGGGGAAAGGAACTGAGATTACCAGAGGACCTTCCTCAGATGGATTATAGGCGTGGAGGGATTTGTCATCTGCATAATCTAAAAATCCAACGTCCCCTTTGTCTCCAATCGTCGAGTATACTTCATCCGAACTATTATCATCATCAGTACCCATGATAGTGTAAGATTTCACTTAATCATGCACCTGCATAAATGTGCATGGAGAGCAATCCTTCTTTCAAAACTATTACCAGAAGCATATGTATATCAGTATATATAGAGAAAGCAAAGATAAGAGGATTAAACCAAGGATGAGAAAGCCCTAGTGACGAACATAAGCACTACTTAGAAGTAAATTGCAACAAAAAATGCATGCAGAAAAATTCCTAATTACATCCAATCTGCAACCATGCTGGCAAAAGGGGAAGAAGAGCAAAGGCCTAGCTGAAGTGCAAAGACATCTTCTAATGCAATAATTTAAATAAGAAGAAAAAAAAACCCAAAGCAACGCATCTTTTCCACGACATACTGATCCATCATAGTTCTAGCTGTTATTTCTAGGCACCAAAAGGCATAATAGAATCATCTAAGGTCAGACACACCAAAAAGATGGACCATTGAAAACCAGCAAAAAATTCCTGAATCTAAATGTATCATAACAAAATAACCAGAAAAAATATGCCCAAACAAAAAAGAAGATTTGTGGGTCGGGAAACCCCAAAATTTTATCAAAGTAAGCAACAAACACCACAATTCAGAAACCCTACAAGTAGTCCTCAAATCCAAATGCCAAATGCGCGCAACAATGAACATACCCAAGAGCTACATCAACGCTATAAACAAAGACCAATATACACACATTCAAAAAGAAGATGCCCGCAAGCATAGTAATTGACCTGCATTACTATCAACATCAAAACCCAACTAGATCATTCCCTCTCCCACTTCCCACATTAAACTAGCAACTCCCCATGTAATCCGAAGCTAAAATCAAAGATAACAACCCAAACCCAATTCTCAGAATCAAAACATCTATGCTGAAAAACCCTCCAATTCAAAGAAAATCCAACAACTCTGCTACCTCTTATAAAAAAAAATGGAAACTGATCACCGCATCAGAGAGAAAGCCCACATCCCATTCAAACCATTCAGTAGATAAACAATCAAATTACCTCAAATCCCACCGACCATCTTGATATGAAGAGTAATCGAATACCAGCAGTGGAAAGAACAGCAACAAAAGGTTTTTTGGAGAGTAGCAGCGGAACAAACCTCACGGATGGCACCAACGAGGTTTATCGGCTGATGGACCAAACACGAAACAGCAAATATATTGGACACGTGTTGTACAAAGAACAAGACGGGATAGCATATTATATTCCAATAGGTGGGCCCGGTGCCACCTTGCACTGTTAATCACCACCCCCACCACCCTCTCTCTCTCCTAATCAGCCGTTAGTTGTCACCCTCCATTATTCATTTTCACGTGACTTCATTTTAATCGAATGATATATCACGGTATAATTTGAATCGAGCACCAGTCACCTAATTTAAAATTGATGTTTGGTGTTTTGAGTAACTACTTAATCACTTTGTTATGCCTGATTAACGGACACATCCAAAGGATAATAATTTATCGTCATACTTATTATATGGGTTTGAATATGGAATTTAATATTGACCATGAGACTATAGGAAGCAAATATGCGTTTTTAACGAGGGATGCAATTAACCATATCGGTTCTTGGTCGGGTTTTGGGTCCGTCAATCCAATTTGTTGAAACTCGGATCATAGTAAACGAATTTGGAAGGCAAAAGATGCGAATCTGACAGAAAAGTATGAATCTGCAGACAAGAATCCCCGCAGCTTGAATGCTCATAATCTCGGGTTCAATTTGTATCATATAATATTTTCTTTCATATCGTCATATCAATAACCTGGATCTGTTTCAATCAAATTCAACGGTCCACATAATAGGAACATATCAAAATAAACCTCGTACTCTCTACTTTGAGACCATAAACATTAACATTAAGATTTAGTGATAATTGATGTTTAGGTCATTTAGATGGAAATATTTAGTCCTAGGTCATCGTACCTTTTTCTTAAGACATTTAATGCATAATACTTTTTTTTATTACTAAAATGCCCTTTTAATATTCCTAACATATCCCAGTAACTGTTCATATTCCTATGACTTTTCATATTACAGTGACTGTTCATATTTCCGGTGAAAAGTAAGTTACTTTCCATGATTACGGAAAGTAAGTTACTTTTCACGATTAAGAAAAGTAACTTGTGTTCTTGGTGATGAAATCGTTGAAAATAACTTGAGTTACTTTCCAGTTTAAATCAATGGAAAGTAACTAGTGGAAAGTAACTTCAGTCTAATTGATAGTTGATGAAATATACATGTTATTTTCCACTTTTTTGGATTGTATAAGTTACTTTCCACTTTTTTGGATTGTATAAGTTACTTTCTATTTTTTTGTAAATGTACAAGTTACTTTTCATTTTTTTGCAAATGTACAAGTTACTTTCCACTTTTTTGTAATTGTACAAGTTACTTTTCACTTTTTTGTAATTGTACAAGTTACTTTCCATGTGTACAAGTTACATCTATACAATGTAACTTGTACAAGTTACTTTCTACTTTTTTGCAATTGTAAATTTGTGGAAAGTAACTTGAGTCAAAACTTAGTCAAACAAATTAAAAAATATTTATGAAAAATTTGATTGCCAATTGCAAAAATTAACAAGTGGGAGACATAATGTACTTGTCAAAATTTAAAAAAAAAAAGCAATAGGTCAACGCAGGAGGACATCCGATTTCAAAAAAAAAAAAAAAAAGGAAAAAAAGGTGAGGATGGAGCTGGGCGCCGCCGGCGAGGGGATCCCGAGGGGGCAACGGCAACGGGATTCGGGGGGGGGGGGGAATTATAGGGGGGCATTTTCGTCTCATTGCTCCTATTACCAAATGAAAAAAAAATTCTAACCTATTGCCAAACCCCATTTCTTTCAGCCACTATTGACCCTTCTCCCTAAGATTTAAAACCCCCAACTCAAGTTACGAAGACACTCTTGATAACAAACCTTTTAAGTCTTGAAACTTGTAACATTTCTCTAAACACTTATGATATCCCCCATTAATTGGACTTCAAAATGGTTTTTATTTTTTTTTCTATAGTTGAGCCAGAGGCTAGGTGTTACATATAACTCAGATTACATAGTAAACCCAATAGCACCGTGAACCCCATGTCTAGCCCGTCATGCAAGATCATCTGCCAACACATTAGCATCGCGCGGTGGAAACATGAAAACATCTGCCAACACATTAGCATCGTGCGGTACAACACATGAAAATTACTCCACCCATGAAGTCAACTATACTCCAAATTTTCCTTAGTATAGCCTCCATACCTGTGTTCCATACCTCTCTCTCATTGATAAAATTCACAGTATGTATGGAGTCAGTCTCAATGATGACATTCCGCATTCCTCACACCATTGCTTCTTTCAGGGCCCTAAGTATAGCCAACATCTCAGCCTCATTGTTGTTGTAAGCAAGAACATTTTTAGATAAAGTCCAAGATGGTGTGCTCCCATCACCCTCCCAACAAACCACGCCAATGCCAACTTCATTAGAGTCATGAGCCCACGCACCATCTGTTTGCAAGACACAGCCACCATGTTGCCGGTTTCTACCTATCTGTTGAGTCCAAGTGCTCCACCCTTTACTACGCCAGAATTCCCCTGCCACCTTCCGAATCCGCCAACCCAAAGCTTCCGGTGAGCAACTAACGCCTTTTCAAATGAGCTCATTTCTTTCCTTCCATAAGAGCCAAAGGCCATAACCAATGATGGCTTTGGTCCATCTCTTAGAGACATTAGCCGACAGATGAGGAGGAGAGAGAAGCCAAAAGATCATCATAACTCAACCTATCCCTCCTAGGTAAGATGAGATCCCAGACCTTTTGAGCGAAGGGACATTCCACGAGGATATGACAGAGGGATTCATCCTCCCCGCAACTACGGGGACAAGCCTTATCTTGGATCAGCCCAATCCGCCATAGTAAGTCACAAGCAGGGATCTTCATATGTAGGATTTTCTAGATAAAATGTGTCGCGCCCCGACCCGCGTAGGCCCAACCGGGCCGGGCGACGCGAAGCGGAACCTAACCTACTGCGAAAATTTTGGCGAGGTTTCCCTCTAATTGTAGTGGTTACCCTAACAAATCATAAATATCCTGTATTAAAACAAATATTACAAACCCAAAGACTGAACTGATATATTACAAAACCTCAAAACAGGGAAATTATACATTTATCACTCCCGTAGGAGACTATCTATAACAAAAGGGTGTAAAACTGTAAAGATCGCCACCTCTCAACCACCGCCAGACGCTGCCACGTCACCAAACACCGGCCCAGTAGGGGCGACCGAAGAAGAGCTAGCGCCAGCACCTGCAAAACGCCGCCCGGGTAGGTGTGAGCACTAAGCTCAGCAGGGACACTACACTACGACGCTCA
The DNA here is from genome assembly GCA_963920575.1 of Narthecium ossifragum. NCBI lineage: Eukaryota > Viridiplantae > Streptophyta > Magnoliopsida > Dioscoreales > Nartheciaceae > Narthecium > Narthecium ossifragum. Next base: position 23,318,978 of record OY986974.1, read on the forward strand.
CAAGGGAGGGAACACAACAGTGTCGTCCCCCAAGCCTATCCTAAGTGTATACAAGGGTCCCATAACCCTACCGGAAGTCCGTGAATGCAGGCCCAAACACTGCATACTCTCAACATGACACAGAACACTGTTTGGCGGGCCAGGACACCGCTGGCAGGCACTCCTCCTCCCAAGAGTTTAAGAACACCGGACTCCGGCTACACTTCGTATACGACTTTGGAGACGACACGACCTCTAAACCTCAAACAACATGTATTCAAGTCAAACTAACCCTATCATCGAAAACGACTGAATACTACAAAATCGAGTCCTGGACCAAGCTACCCGCAACGGTCCTAGAGCTAGATCCGGGCTACCCGAAAGCCCTAGATCGGCAACGCCCTACACAGATGCAACTAATGCGCAACATAATGCATGATATGAACGTGCGCATGAAAATACAGATAAACATGCAACAGTATGTGATATACATCAAACAAGGTATGGGCACGGCACCCTGCCGACCCAGGGTGGTGAACATATAAATAAGGTCTAGGGACTGCTGCAATGGTACCACCACCAACTGCCAGCAGTCGACCCCAACACCTGCACCGGGAAGCAACCCCGCAAACAACAGCTTACAGATAACACAGATAAAGCCCTCAGCGCACGCCGGCATGCAAGGCTAAGGAAAGTTGTAGGGCTACCCACCCGTTTATTCTAAACATCCCGGGAGTCATCACTCCCCCGGTTCACCACTGCCCTATTATAGGGCTAACATGCTTAAACATATGTACCAGGTATTAAGACAGTAAAGAAAACCGTCATACGAAGCCCCGCGGGCAAAACAAGATACATTTCCTCTCTCTGCCACAGTCGGATCGATCCCTCCCTCAAGGGAGGATCGATCCCGCTAATGACAGAGAGCAAACTCTCCATACCGCGCCGAGTCCGATCGATCCGTCCTCCCAGGACGATCGATCCGACTCGCGATAAGGAACGTTCCATGCTATCCAAGGCACCGGGATCGATCGCCCTCACCCGGGGCCGATCGATCCTGCTCGGGTCAGCATGACCAACAAGAAGGGATCGATCGGTTGGGTTCTCCGGCAAACCAACGGGGAGAAATACCGTCGGAAAACTCCACCAATTCCCACCAAAACCTGGGATCTAGTGGTACAAAGGATCACGAATCCAAAACCGGTGGAAAAACTACAATCTAACAAGTATACAACAAGATCTAAGCATAAGAACATCGACAGCCGTAAAAACTTCCAAAAACCCGAAGAATGAAGGTAGGAATCCCTACCGGAGCAAGAGCAGCTTCAATCCCAGCCGCTAAGCCTTGGATCGTCCACAACCTCTTCGAAATCCAGGAATTCTCAGCTCAAGAATTCGGTTTTCCAAAGAGCTTCGAGGAAGAAGGTTCTGTCTGCTTTATAGGCAAACGAACCGACTAAGCAGGATCGATCCGTCCAAGGAGACCGATCGATCCAGCCAAGAGAGTGATCAATCCAGCCAAGGAGACCGATCGATCCACCCAAGGGAACGATCGATCCAACCAAGAGACCGATCGATCCTTCTCCGAGTCCAATCAATCCGTCCCAAGAGACTGATCGTCCCCTCGCAACGATCCATATTCCTGGCAAAGGCCGATCGATCCTTCTAGCAAGAAAGGATCGATCCGTCTCTCGCAGGAAGCTGGACTTGGGCTAAAACTTAAGCTCAAGCCCGGATCTTTCGATGCCGGGTCCCACTAACCATTCTAGCCAAACAATACCACAAACATGGTCAGTGTGTGCACACGCGAGTGTGAAACAAACCGACAAGGCGCAATTTACCAAATTGCCCTTGCGGTCCACGACGAGCCACAGGAGTAAAGGGACGGGTCCTCACAAAATGTCTAACGCAATGTCCAACTGGAGCATTCCAACAGTTAAGCCATACCTCACGATAAATAGGTGAAGTAACCGCATGTTCTTGTGCCATCAACCACCAATATATAGATCTCGAGTCCGGCCTCCTTGAGCAACTGAACGCCCACCTCACCATATTCTTGACAGTCGTTGTATCAATTCACACATCAAGCATGCATCAGTTGCACCAAAGGCGGATGAAACTGCTCTATCACCTTCTCCATACACCAGCTCCCATTAGTCATCAAACTGCCTAGTTTTGAACTCTCCAAGGGACCATCCGATCTTACCATGGGCGACCGAGAGGAGAAAGGCCCTTCACCACACCACCAATTGCAATGGATCAACCTGACTATTAAGAGCTGGCGTGAAAAGAAGACATGCTCAAAGTCCCCCACATCCCTACTGATCGCCTGCCAAAGTGCTGAGCACAGTTACTTGCATTTGGCCGGTGGGAGAGGTCCAGTCCACTTATACTTCTCCTTGTTATAGCAGCCCATACCAACATATGGTCATCCATCAAAATGGTTATAACCTTAGAAGCATCCAATGCGATGCAAATTTAAAAAACTTACTCCAAAATTTCTCTTCCAGAAAACATAACAGTTGTAATCATTAAATCAGCTTATATTTTGAAATAAACTCCGACACAATTAACTATCATCCCGTTTCTACCCGACCCGACAACCCAATTCATGGTCCGGGATTGTATCTGCCAATCTAATTAACTGTCATCCCGATCCAATCAGACCCGACGACCCAACCGGGTCGGGTTTTGGATCTCCCAATTAACTATCATCCCATTCATACCTGACCTGACCCGACCCGACCTGACAACCCAACCAAATCGATTCTTGGTCGGGTTTTGGGTCCGCCAATCCAGTCAACTATGGTCTATGGCGATTCTTGATTCCATGCATAAACACATGATATGCACCTAATAAATGAAAGATACAGTGAAATATTAAGAGGCGATATGAGATCTCTTGGCGATAGGGCCATGCAACACATCATGATTATTGAGCAATTAATAGATCATATAAAATTTGCAGGATTTTTGTGCAAGATGTGGGGGAGTGTTGTTGATGGTGGCTGAAAATTTAGTGATCAGATTGTCCTCCAACCTAAAAGAAATATTAGGCATGAATGATCGATATTTGAGTATGAATGATATCAATCTTTGAATCCTCGAGTTCCAAACTGTGCTGCAGTTTTATGAAAGGAATTTATATATGTTGATCATTTATGGTACATTTGCACTCTAAACCACAAGAAATAGGCCGAACTAATGAGGGACAACCTAAGCCTTCACTTGGTGGTAATCTTGATCAAGCTTTGGTCCAAGCCATGCATATTAATTACCAACATTATCGTTGTGGATTTTTTGTGTGAGATTTTTGGCCTGATTTGAATATTTTTAGCAAGCTATATTACAAAAGACCCATGTTTTATTCGTATTTGCACTTTGCCTCGGAAAAGTCTCATGGATTAATTCTCAACCCAACAAAATGAGAATGTTAGAAGATCCTATTATAATATAACTAGATGGGTTTCACGTGTCACCTGACACGGGTAACCACCACCTCCGCTACTCCCCTCTCTCATTCTCCTAAATGCACCAAGTAACTGCTCCCCCATCTCTCTCCCTCTCTACCCCTTCTTCTCGTGTACACAAGATGTATATGATTCAGATGTCACATGTATCATGATTCAGATGCCACGTCATAACTCAGATGCCATGTCATAAAATCTTATTTTATAAGATAGATTAGGTGGGTCTCCCGTGTCACTTGACACAGGTAACCACCCACCTCCACTACCCCTCTATTTTTATATATAACTCAAATGTCACGCCATAAAGCCCTAATAGACCAACTAAGCACTAACTAAGGCTAACTTGGGCATTGCTTAGTGAGTGATCTATTTCCAACAAATTTGAGGTATTCGAAAGTGGACCACGAGAGATTTGGTTTGGGCTATACTAGTGGTTATTTCGGTTCGAGTTTATTTGGGGTTCAAGGGATTGGGCTTCGGCTAGGCTCAGTCATGCTTGAACCCGAGGAAGGTTTGGGTTTAAAGAAAGTCGGCCCTCATCTCTGTACACCCGACTCAATCTAAAACTGAACGAAATTGGATTCGTAATGGCAGTAATCAATGCTCATCACAGTTCAAAATTAGGGTAAATCACACTATTGGACCATGTGGTTTTGGTCAAGTTTCATTTAAAATTTTGTAGTTTCAAAACTTTTAAATAAAAGCTTGATGTTTGGATTTCGTTTCAAATAAGATACTGTGCATCGACATCGTCATGTGGGTTGATAGCAAATGGGTCACGACAACTAAAAAGAGGTAATGCTGTCGAAATCGCCGACCAACGTGATCTGGATAGGTTTATTGGTATCCACCGCCTGATTCTGGCTAATTGAAGCCTCGTCGTGGAGAAACTTCGCAAGCTGAAAAGGGCGATCAAAGGGGGACGAAGAGGGCAGTGGAAACCCTAACCCCACAGCGGTGGTTAAAAATTAGGAGGAAAATGGGTCACACGTAAACGAAATCCAAACGTCATGACATTATTTGAAAGTTTTGAAAATAAAGGTCCTTAAATGAAACTTATTCAAACTACAGTAACTTAATTACCCTTCAAAATTGCAGTCCATACTTGTTTTCCGGATCGTGATCCAAATCTGGAAATATTCTGGACCGCAAGAGACAATCCTACTTATACTACGGGGGTGTTTGCTTCCTATGAAGTGGCTCGGAAGTCACTTCAAAAATGACTTCCAAGCCACTTTAGGTGTTTGGTTGCTCGGAAGTGGAGCTGAAGTGACTTCAGCTCACTTCCAAGTCACTGTAGTCAAAGCTATCACTTCCCATTTCGACTTCCGGTCTTTTTAGTGAGAAGTCAGTTGAAGTGGCATTTGAAGTGGAAAATAATATTAATAATATTATATTATAATAAAGTATTAATATAAGTAGGTCTCACATATCACGTGTCACCTCGTGATTGGTCCACGTCATCCAAAATAATATTTTATTTCTAATAATTTAATTTTAAAGTTATTAAATTATTAATATTTTAATATTAAAATATTATTTTAATGTTTTCATTTTAATATTTTTAGTGGCAAATAATGTTAATAATATCATACTGTAATGAAAATATTAATATAAATATGTCCCATATGTCACGTGTCATCTCGTGATTGGTCCACATCATAAAAAGGTATTATTTCAATATTTTAATTTAAAAATTATTAAAATATTACTAATTTAATATTAAAATATTGTTTTAATATTTTAATCCTTAAACAATAAATTATTAAATTATTAAAAATCTTTGAAATTGCCCACAATTAAGGATGACAATATGTCCACTTCAAGCACAAACCAAACACCATAACTCAGAAAATCCTAAAAAGTCACTTCCTTGAAAGTCACTCCAGTGAAGTCACTTTTCAAAAAATCACTCAACTCCAGCTTACTTCTCAGCAACCAAACAACCCCCACGTAGAACTCGTTCATATATTATCCTTATCTAAACATCTATTTCTCATCTTCACCCACGTATCCTTATCTAAACATGAGAGTTCTTCGGTGTATAGCACTCATCCATCTGGCCAAGCGTTTCACCTTACCCAAGTAACGAGAACTCTATCAAAACAAGAGACTCTACACGTTAGGCCTCCTCCAATGCCCAACTACTTCCCACAACCGTCCGATCTACTCTTATGATCTTAGATACGCGCCACGTGTTCCCATGCATGCAAAGTTTAGATAACTCTCACGTACTAGATAACACGTACTCTCAAACCCTATAAAAGCCACCCTTCTTCACCTCGATTTAGAACCCCAATTCTCTTCTCTCTCTCATGGCTAAGAGTGAAGGAAAGATGAGAGCAATAGCCATGGTGGCCGTCGTCACGATGAGCATGTTCTTTTTGCCTGCCGGAGCCACCGAGAAGCTTCTTCCCCAGTGCATGCCGGAGATCACCGACCTCATTCCATGCCTCGACTGTATCACCGGAAACACCACCGCCCCCACCACGCCGAGCAACGACTGCTGCGAGCCCCTCGGCAAAGTACTTCGGACGCGCCCGTCCTGCCTCTGCGCCATCCTCGACGGCGAGGTGTCGAACACAATCGGCATAGACATCGACAAAGACCGTGCGCTCGCTCTGCCGCTGCTCTGCCACCTCCAAACGCCGCCGGTTAGCGAGTGTGATGGTAAGTTTCATGCATAGTACTCTTTGATCCTAGCTATTTCTTTTTTACTATGTATCGTTTCTCTTACTAGTATAATTTATGCCAGCATTTATGCCGCCGGATTCGAGCGCGCCATCGCCGGCTCCGGCAGGAGCACCACCAACACCCAGTCCCAGCAGACCATCAACACAGCCGCCGCCGGCTTCCGGAGCACCACCAACTCCGAGTGGCACCAAACTATCGAGTATAACTTACTATTCCAGTTTTAGTTCAATAAAAAATATTTTTCACGTTTTTATTTTTATTTTATGTTTTATAATTTCAGTTTTATTTTTGAATTCTTGGAAAATGCTTTTGGATTGGAACGCAGAAAAACTAAAAAGAAATAGAAAAGGGTGAAATTAAAGGACAATTTGATATTTTATATTTGTTGAAAAAGGACTTCCTGTTTTCTAGAAACTGTTTTCAAAATAATTAAATATTTCAGCTATTTCAGCAAAACTTCAAACCATGATTTATACTGATGAACAATGTGCAAGCAATATTGTCCATAATTAATTACCATGTTATACTTGAAATAATGCATTTTTTTTTTAGGGTTTAGGGTTTAGGGTTATCATGTTATACTCGCAATAATGCATTTTTTTATTTTTTTATTTTTTTTGTGTGGATGCAGATAGGGAATGCTCATGTACATGCACATCTACCTCTAGCTGCTCATGTACATGCAACTCTGCTGATACCCACTATTCATTCACGTCCAATGGAAGCCACCTCAAATATGGAGCCTATCTCTTGCCTTTCTTGGTGGCATCATCTATTCAGTTCTTATATAGTGTCTTCTGAGTTTTTATATATAAATTAAGGGTATTCTTGTGAGTCTTTAGCTTGTTCTATCCATACGGAATTAGTTTTAGTCTTGAACTCTTCCAGTTATATAGATGGATATATATAGGGGTTTGCATGCCCTACGTATATATGGTCAAATTAATTAGTTCGGGATGTATAGAATCAGAGTTTAGTTTTCATATATATTGAAAGAAACAGTACTATTTTGGTTGTTAATTTTTTATTTAGGATTGTGGCAGTGCTGCTTTATTAATATTCTGAAAACTTTACTGTAATCTTTATTATGAGTGGATATGCTTTTCCATGCAATTGGAAAGTGAATAAGTTTATGTTAAATTATGGCAGGACCCATGCAACATAATCAATATTAAAAAAAAACACCCTATGAAAACAGGGGATTCCAATCTCTCTGCTTTATTGTCTCTCAATCAAAAGCCTAATTAATCTTATACTTCTTCTTTTTTTTGTTGATTAGTTAAGCTGTTGACTAAAAAACTCAATTAAGGGTGTACAACAAACTAGGACGTAAAAGATATATATATATATATATATTTATTTATTTATACATACCCTAAAGATTAATTAGTGGCATACAATTGTCGTGTGCGGATATCTTGCAACACGAGTCTATAATAATAGTTAGACCGGTATTTTGACTGAGCTTTAATATGGATTCGTATAATATTCAAAATGTGAGATATATATTATTCTGATGACACTGATTTGTGTATATGGACATGTGACACATACCATGAATCGGTAGTTATCGATAGACTACCGATGGACTAGAATAAAAATTCGGTAGACCACTACCGATTCGTGGCATGTACATAAATATTGTTTTATTCTAATATACATATTCAAATGGAAAATATATTTTAGTTGTGAAACAATGCACACGGTGCACACATTTGATAGGTTTGAAATCTGCACACTTTATGTGGCGGCTCTTGTGACGAGCCACATCAGCCTAGGTGACCCCATGTAATTTGTTTTCTATCATTATCTATGCAAATCTAATTCCAAATCACATGATAAACTGTTAAGAAAAAATAGCAATTTAAATGACATTTAGATGAATATTTTTTAGGATCGTTCTATCTACACCGTCCAAATATATAAGGACACCGGTCAATTTTTTTTTTCCGTAAACTACCTCTATCTCCAACCTCCCGAGCTCCCTCTCTCTCTCTCCACCCCACCGTCGACCACCTCCTCTTGCTGCGCATCTTCAACCTCCCGATCCCCTCTCCTCCCAATCTCCCTCCCTTCCTCTTTTCCCTCGGACTTGCTCGTTGATGGCATGCAACCCCGACACCATCCTCACCGCGAGCTCTCAATCGCTGTCCGGAGCTCCATCTCGTCGGAAACCGTGACAACTGGTCCACCCCACCATCGACCACCTCCCCAACCGCCGGACGTCATGCCCGAAGCCACCGCCCTCTCTCCTCTCTTCCCGATCTCTCTCTCTCTCTCCCGTCGAGGTAGTTCGGTTTTTTAAAACTGAACTAGTGTTTTTTTTCCGGTTTTTAATAATTGAACTTTTTAGTTTTTAATAATGAAGGCGGTGTTCTGCTTTAAGAAATTAAACTTTTGGTTTCTATTCGGATATAAAAACTCAAAAATGAGTTAATATTCGGTTTTTAAAAATTGATTTAGTGTTCGGGTTTTAAAAATCGAAAGTATGCTTAATGTTTGGTTTTTAAAAATAAAAAAATGAGCAATCGAAGACGGCGGCTTGATTCTTGAAGGGGCGACGACAGGGAGAGTTAGGGGAGAGAGAGAGACACCCTCACCGCGGGGGAGAGGGAGATTGAGAAGAGAGGAGATCGAGAGGTTGAAGATGTCCGACGAGAGGAGGTGATCGACGGTGGGGTAGAGAGAGAGAGTGTGTGTTTGGGAGGTTGGAGATGTGCGCAGTTTAGGGGGGAAAAATTGAGTGATATCCTTAAATATTTAGGTGGTGTAGATAGAACGATCCTATTTTTTATTGGGTTCCACAACAGAGCCAAGTGACGGCAACGTCAAGCGTGTAGGAATGCTAACCTGGGTGAATGTGCATGAAAGATTAAATCTCACATCATGAGAGGTCTCGGTAAATCTAACTACATGTAAGAAGACTTAACCGTAGCGAAAGGCTCCATCCAAAAAGAGATCATCGAACTTCAATTCTAGGTTTGCTGCAGTTCAGATGATATCTTGATGGTCTTGAAGACCTCTCTCTTTTAACCCCACTAGGAAGGACCAAACATATATATATATACCAGTGGGGCCCATGTCACTTGGTAGGATAACGGGTTAATTGTTGATATACCCAACTTAGTGACCTTTTTCACCCCAAAACCCTATTAAAAATCTATTTGATAAAAAACCCATCTAATTACCATGGGGCATGAACGGCGGAGGAGTTTTGGAGGGTATGGAGTCCAGCGAATGCCGCAGCTGGCCGTTCTTGCCCTGCAGAGTTCCATCGAGTGTCTACGGATGCGGCGGTAGCGGCTAGAGGAGCAGGGCTGGGGGCAGTTTTGTGTAGGGGGGATGGCAGCGCTGTGGTGGCGATCTCCGAGGTTGTGGATACTGTGTCTGTAGAGGTGGTGGAGCTATTGGCGATACGTTGGGGGCTGTGCATGGCAAAAGATTCTGGTGTACATAAAGTTTGGGTGGAATCAGACTCGAAATTTTGATTGGGTGTCTAATTGGATCTTTGTTTTGGCCCCTACCATTGGTGGAGTTGTTAAGTGATACTTGTAGATTGGGGGTATTGTTTGTTGGGCTGTGTTTTGTTTTGTACCATTGGTGGAGCTGTTAATTAGCAAAAGCTTGTTGAATACACTCGGGCTTCACGGCTGCATGTATGCTGTTGTGTCTTTTTGTTTTGTTTAACCCTGCAGGGATCTGAGTGGATTACCAAATAAGATCCTAGACTGGGCACTTATTTCTCTAAATCAAACTCGTTTCTAATGCTATATAGAGGCCTCTTCTTCAAATGGCGTGCAAGCAACCACATATTTGGGCTTGACAACGGGCAATGATTACATATGTTGGCTTCATAAAGGTTGAACAAAGCAAAATAGCAAAGAAGCCCGGAGCTTAAAAAAATGAACTCAAGATGTGTATAAAAGTTTGCAATTAGCTAGGGCCCCGAGGCCGGTCAAGGCTATCATGGTATCATGGGTTTCTTGACATACACTTGACTGTGATATCTTTGCTTATACTATATCCAGCACCATTAAATGGTTTACAAGAAATATTTCGTGAAGACTTATTACCATGCCACAAATATTAATGTGAATGATAAAAATGAGAATCACAACACTTATGCATTCCATTTTTATCATTGTTGAAAATGAGAATCAAAAAGTCATGTATTCCATTTTTATCATTGATAAAAATGGGAATCACAGCACTCATGCTCCCATTTTAACATTGATAAAAATGGGAATTCCATTTTTATTATTGATACAAATGAGAACCAAAAAGTCATGAATCACATTTTTATCATTGAATAGGGAAAAATCGGCAAAAAAAAGGAAAAGTTAGAAAAATATGAAAAATTATGGGAAAGTGAGAATGATAAATGAGAATAATAATATTAAAAAATGACAAAATGGATAAAAATGAAAAAATGTGGGTTATTATTCTCATTTTTATCATTCCGAGAAAGATAAAAATGAATTTTTATCATTCCGAAAAAGATAAAAATGAATTTTTATCATTCCGAGAATGAGAAAAATTCCAAGAATTTCATTTTTATCATTTCGAGAATGCATTTTTATCATTCCGAGAATAAATTTTTATCATTGGGAATCATAGTACTCATGCATCCCATTTTTATCATTGATAAAAAATAGGAACCAAAAGTTCGTGCATTTCATTTTTATCATTGATAAAAATGGGAATCACAACACTAATGCATCCCATTTTTTTATCATTGATGAAAATGAGAACAAAAAAAGTCATGCATTCCATTTTTATCATTGACAAAAATGACTTTAATCATTGATAAAAATGGGAATCACAACACTCATGCATCCCATTTTAATCATTGATAAAAATGAGAATCTCATTTTTATCAATGATAAAAATCGGAATAAAAAAGTCATACATCCCATTTTTGTCATTGATAAAAATGAGAATGCCATTTTCATCATTGATAAAAATGAGAATAAAAGTCATTCATCCCATTTTTATCATTCCGAGAATTTCATTTTTATCATTCCGAGGATGATAAAAATTCATTTTTATCATTCCAAGCATTTCATTTTTATTATTCCGAGAATGATAAAAATAAATATGATTTTTGATCATTCCGAGACATTCCTAGAATTTCATTTTTATCATTCCGAGAATGATAAAAAATAATTTTTATCATTCCAAGAATTTGATTTTTATCATTCCGAGAAAGGAAGAGGAGTATCAGAGTAATTGATTTAGTTCTACATCACATTAGCTTCTTTAAAGTTATCATAAAATGCTGCAATTTTCTCGTGGATTTACTACTGTTTGAGGAGTATCAGAGTAATTGATTTAGTTCTACATCACATTAGCTTCTTTAAAGTTATCATAAAATGCTGCAATGGCTAGTGACAGCAGGCATGGCTCTTATAGGGATTGGCTCTCTTATTGTAATTTGAAGGACAGTTATGTAATCATGTAAATGTGAGATAGGACGAGATTATAATTTTAATATTGATTCTAATTCTCACATAAAAATATCTCCATAAACCATGCTGGTAATTTTGTCCAGAGCAAAGACTTACTTGAGTTACATCGTTAATTATTTGCTTGGAGCTGTGGTACTACTGTTCAGACCTTGTTGGAGCCTAACCAGGGATTGATAGGAGCCTGAGGGGCCCTTTGCAAGTAAAGAGGCATGTGTGCCTGTCTCTACCACCGCACCTTTGTCGAGCACGGCGATGAGGTCGCAATTGTGGATGGTGCTGAGACGATGCGCGACCACTACGCTTGTCCTTCCTACCATCACCCTCTCCAATGCATCCTGCACCACCTTCTCCGACTGGCTGTCCAGTGCACTCATGGCCTCATCTAGCAGCAAGATAGCTGGATTCTTCAGTATAGCCCTCGCGATGGCTACACGCTGCTTCTGACATATTCTGTCTGTTTCGGGTTTTTTATCCCGAAACAGTGCGCAAGGGTATTTAGTCAAACGGCCTTTTGCATGTGGGGCTCTGGACCCTTCCCCCACACCCAATCAACTTCCCCATTAACCATTAACCACCGACAACCCTCTCCTCTTCATTAACCACCTCCCCCACTAAAGACTCCACCTAGGACAATCAAAAGTTAACTTATAACTATGTTGCCATATAAGGATGATATCATCCTTATATAGCAGGATGGTTAATAAGTGCATTTTTTTTTTTGTCCCAATGGCATCCTATGTGACAGGGTTTATCTTATGTGGCCGCTGATGTGAAGAATATAGTGGGAAAAGGGGGAGTTAGGAGGGGTTAGTGGGGAGTTATGAGGGGAGATGGTGATTACCCTGCCAAGTGACAGGGGACCCCACTAGTATATATATAGAGAGATGGAGATGTGAAGAGATCTGCCCCATCAAAGATCTCTCAATCCAACATATGAGGCTGGATTAGACTTTAATACAATCATTAAGCATCTATTATGAGAAAACCCACTAACCCTTCATCTGCGTATAACCCTTCGATTACCCAAATAGGCTACCTTTGAAGTTCCTGATAAGTGGTGTCACCAATTACTGACTTGTCCATATGGGACATTTATGATAATTGACTAACAATCTCCCACTTTGCCCATACTAATTACCACGTGCTTTAAAAAATATGGATAGATATTTATATATATCAAATGTTAAGGGCTCTCTCGCAAAAATTAGAGCAATAGATTTTTGTATTGTTATTTGTCTTAGTTTAGGTCTTTTGCTGGTCGACCATGTACCTTTGTATCGCATATCCATCCTGTACTTTTGTAATAGGCTTACTCGCATCTACAATTGCCAATAGTCATCTTAGTAATTAATAAAATATTTCCTCTTTTCGATGAAACTGATTTCGGTGCCGTCAGAACAATTCACTTCGTCATTGTTCTAGTATAATTTATTTATTTTCGTTTATCTCTTTTTGCAACTTTAGCATCCTCGGTCGTTTTTGATGTGGTTGGAGAGCTCAGGTCACTGATTCATCACCGATCTGTTTTGTTTGGTTCGCCAAAAGGAAGCAGATTTCAACAATTAGATATATAAAACCAAGGTTCTGTGTTTGCATCGCAGGAATGCTACCTTCATGGCTTCTTCAGTGCTCCCCCCGATTGCACCGCTGGCGTCGTCGTTGCATATATTCTATGTTCGTCTCTTCTCCAGGCTGAACATCTCCTTGAGCTCCTCCATGCTATTTGCGACTTCATCACACGTATCTGGAGTCTCTCCTGAAGGGCCACGCTTACTACCATCGTCTTGGCTGGGTCTGGCGGAGGAGCTATCTGCTTTATGGGCCACCCAACACTGGAAAATCCAGCTTCATCGTCGCCCTGGTCAATTTCTTGGGCTACGATATATGTATGATCTTAATATCTCTCTCGCGACACCGACGCCGACAACCTCGGGCGCTAATCCTCCAGACGGCACCTCGGTTGGTTATACTCGTCGAGAATTTAGATCGATTTTTGGCCGGTGCGGGTGATGAGGTGGCGATGAAATTGCCGAGCTTGTTGAATTTCATGGATGGCATCTTCTCGTACTTGCTGCAGCGAGGAGCGGCTGGTGCTGCTGGCGGGGAGGGTGGGTGTGAGGACTCGTACCTCCAACCTGGTCCGACCGCGTTAGGTCGAGGGCCTGGGTTTGTGGTTTGGCTCGGTTGGCCTTGGGGTGCGATCGGTTGATCGCATCGCTGTTTTTGACCCTAGTGGCATTTTGGTAAATATGCTCTGTCACACCCCGACCCAGAAAACCCATCCAGGACGGGACGTGAGGGTCCTAACACTAATCATCATCAACCGGCGCGATACAAAGCGGAAAAGATAACTAAATTACACAATTGTATTCCAGAGGCGAACAGATTCAATTATAATATAGATCATCAAGTTATACAAAGTCTAAGCTCCAATAAACAGATTTATACAATAATCCCAAAGGTCCTCCAAAATGTATACAACATGCATATATATATCAAAAAGTTACAACAGTCATATCCTCCAACAAAACCTCAGACGCCCCTGGATATGCTCGCGCCGCCAAAGGCAGATCCCGCCGGCTCCACGGACAAAGAGCTGCCGCATGCACCTGCAAACGCAGCCCGGGTAGGAATGAGCGATAAGCTCAGTAGGGTTCTACTCTACGGCACACTAAAAGGAGGAAAACACCAACAGTGTTATCTCCCAGCCTAAGTCTAACGGATGCCACGGGTCCCATAACCCAGTTGATGTCCCAAGGGCTCTTGTCATGAAACCTCTCTCCTGAACAAGTTACCAGGAGGCCAAGGAACAGTAACATGCAAGATCACCCTTCCCAAGCTGGAATACCAAGCCTTGGGGAACCACGTCGGGAACGCATCAACATCCATCCTTAGCACTTGGCTTTGGAAGGCAACACGACCCCTAAACCTCAAACACTGATCAGAGTCAACTAGCGTGAATCCTCAAAAACATGAGACTTGATCAACAATCATACCCTACTCCTGATTACCCACCCACGGTCCTAAGGCTAGATCCGAGCTACCCGAGAGCCTCGGATCGGCGACCTAAAACATCGCCCGCCTAACCTCAAATGCCTCTAATGCATACAATGCATGAGCCTAGGCAAACATCTAACCTAGATGTCTCTACATGCCACATCAACAGTTATAAGTTCCACAGATATACAATAGCCCTCGGCATTCGCCGGCAAGAGGCTAAGGTTCCACAATTTCTCATTAGCTAGCACTTATAGCTAGCTAATGGCTAAGCAATTAACTAAGCACTTAACTACAACCAATCACGTATTAATTGCAAGTAGAACCATAGGTTTTCTAAAAAGGAAGGGACATTTGAATCAATCTCAAACCAAATGGAAATCCTTTGAAAACCTCATCAAATTCCCCCTACATGCTTCCCAACACGTTTAGATACTAATCCCCCCATCAAAACCATCCAAGAGAAACCAGAAAACCAAGTCCAAGTGGTCACGGACGATGTCACGGTCGACCGTGAGACCCATGCGAAGAAAACCAAGGGCGACGATCGATCCACCCATCAACCCTGAGAAGCCCAAAACCAAACAGCGCCTGACGGTCGATGCGACGGTCGATCTGACGGTCGACCGTCAGGTAAATGGCGAAAAGGAGGGACTCCCACGGTCGATCCATGCATCGACCCTGGGAGGCTAAAATCCCGACAAAGCCTGACGGACGATACGACGGTTGATCCGACGGTCGACCGTCAGGCCCAGAGTAAGCATATTAAAGCCCGACGGTCGATACACCGATCGACCGTCGAGCCTGACGGTCGATACACCGATCGACCGTCGAGCTCGCGACGCAATATGCTAGCAATCCTATTTCTAGGATTTCAAGGATCAAAACATGTTTGAAAATAATGAAACTTTGTAGGCAAGTGTATCTAACTATGGGGAATCCAATGATGTAAAGAAATCCCATTTTTGACGGTTAAATCTCGAAATCTCCTATCTAGGTGGAAAAATGGACAAAAAACCGACTGAGCTTCGACAATACGGAAAACGACCGGCAAAAACCCGGATTCACAGTGTAAGAATACAAGGGAAAGAAGCACACCACATAAGTAAAGAGCTACAAGCATCCTACGAGGTATTCCACAGCAAAATCACATACAACCTAACCTAGTAGAACCCGATCACGAGATCGGGGTAGAAACACCTACCTGGGCAAGCAGTGAAGCTCCTCCACGCGTCCAGCCAGTCGTGCCGTGAAGATTCGCTCCGCAATGCTCAGCCCTCCAAGCTCTAGCCCAGCCGGAGGAGAAGGGGAGAAGAGAGAAGAAGGGACGTTGGCAGGAGGAGAAGAGAAGGGAGCAGGAGAAAGAAAGGAGAAGGGGGAAAAAGGGTGAGGTGGAACCAACTGCTCCAACTGCCCCCAACTAATCAGGCCACTAACGGGCCGGACCGATCCGACGGGTCAAAAGCCCACCGACTCGCTCACGAGTCTGATCGATCGCTCAAGGGCCGCAAGCTGCCCAAAAGCAAGCTTCAGTGCGCCCGAGCTGGGATCTTCCGATCCTAGGTCCACCTAACCATTTTAAACAACCACATATATCAATCCAAGGCCGTGGGTACAACGCGGGTGTGAAACCGACCACCAGGGGGCATATTTACCAAAATGCCCATGGGGTCTAAACCGCCACACGATCGCCCGATCGTGCCCGACGCGGAACCAGACCAAAAGGAAACCGGCTCTCGACCCACACGGTCGAGCCAGGTCTGAGGGACGGGCCCTCACATGCTCCATGGTGGTCAGTTTCACACCCGCGTTGCACACATGGCCTTTGATTGATGTATGTGTTTGATTAGAACCTTTAGGGCGCGTCCGATCGGAAGATCGGAGCTCGATCGGGAGAGATCGAATCGGAAGGCTGTGATGGATTCCAGCTTTTTATTTAACCCTTTCTCTTCTCTCTCTTTCTTTCCTTCTTCTTCTCCTGCGTTCTCTTTCTCCTCTCTCTCTCCTGCGGCTGGGTGCTAGGGCATCGGAGGCGTGGCTTTCGAGGAGCGGTTTCCGGCGATCGGAGTTGGGGGATGCGTGGAGGAGCTGCCCTATCTCTTCAAGTAGGTGTTTCTATCTCGATCTTTGGATCGGGTTCTCCTAGGATAGGTTTAATGTGCTTTCGCTGTAGGAATACTTGTTAGATTGTTGTGTAGCTTGTAGCACTTGTGATGTGGCTCGTTTTCAGTATTCCTACGTTGCGATTTCGGTATTCTAACGGTTGGTTTCCGTTTTATCGTCGTTTATCGGTTTTTGACCATTTTAACCTAAATTGGAGTTTTAACCGTCAAAAATGTGGTTTCTTCGCACCATTGGATTCCCCATTATCTTTTATGCATGCTTGCAAAGTTTCATCTATTTCCAACTAGATTTGATCCTTGAAATCCAAGAAATTGGATTTCCGGCACTGTTCTGATGAACTGTGCCTGAGGCCCGACGGTCGATCGGTGCATCGACCGTCCAGCGTTGATACGCTCTTTCGGGGCTCGACGGTCGATTGGTGCATCGACCGTCAAGTATTGTTTTGCTCTTCCTGGGCCTGACGGTCGACCATCGGATCGACCGTCGGGCTCTGTCAGGATTTTGGACTCCCACGGTCGATGGATCGATCGACCGCAGGCTCTCTCTCCTTTTTCATCCTACCTGACGGTCGACCGTCGGATCGACCGTCGGATCGACCGTCGCATCGACCGTCAGGTGCTGTTTGGTTTTGGGCTTCTCAGGGTCGATGGGTGGATCGACCGTCGCCCTTTGGTTTTCTTCGTGTTGGTCTCACGATCGACCGTGGCATCGACTGTGACATCGATCGTGGCCTCACGGTCGATCGGCGGATCGATCGTCGCATCGTCCGTGGGCCCTTGAACTTGGTTTTCTGGCTTTCTTGGATGGCTTTCAATTGTGATTGGTCTTTAAACATGTTGGGAAGTTTAAAAGTGGATTTTGTAGAGTTTTCAAAGTATTTATATCGAGTTTGAGGATCGATTCGAGTAATTCCCGTTTTAGCAAATCTATGGTTTTGATTGCATTTAATACATGTTGGATGGTAGTTAATTGCTTCTTTGTTTGCCTAACCATTAGCTAGCTATGAGTGCTAGCTAATGAGGAATTGTGGAACCTTAACCTCTTGCCGGCAAGTGCTGAGAGCTATTGTATAAATGTGGGCAGTTACATGTGGGGTAACTGTGGAACCTTAGTATGTCAGGTGCAAGAGAGCACTGAAGACTATTGTATATCTGTGTTGAATGCTTTGCTCGGATCTTTGTTGGTTAGCATAGTTTATTCTGTATTCGAGACCCTTGCTATGCTTACCCTTTGGCTAGCTGTGAGCTAAGCCTAGCCCTGTATGATTAATGACATCTTGTTGCATGCTTATATCTTGTTATCTGTGCCTGAGCATTGCATGCATCTTGATTGCATTAGAGGCATCTGAGGTTAGGCGGGCGATGGGTTGATCGCCGATCCGAGGCTCTCGGGTAGCTCGGATCTAGCCATTAGGACCACGGCTGGGTAGTCAGGATTAGGGTGATTGTGTAATCAGAATCTCATGTTATTGTGGATGCACGCTAGTTGACTCTAATCAGTGTTTGAGGTTTAGAGGTCGTGTTGGTCTCCCAAGGGCAAGTGCTAAGGATGGTTGCCGGTGCCCCTGACATGGTCCCCAGGCAGTGGCGTCCTGCTGGGTAAGGGTGATCCTACTGGTTCTGGTTCTCTGTTTCCTCCCAGCGTGTTTGGAGAATGTGTCCCAGCGTGGTCGGTTGAGAAGAGTAGGATCCTTGGGGTAGTCGGCAGGGGTCGTGGAGCCCCGTGGCATTCCTTAGACTTGTACTGGGAGACAACACTGTTGTTGTTTTCCTCCCTTCAGTGTGCCGTAGAGTAGAACCCTACTGAGCTTATCGCTCACTCCTACCCGGGCTGCGTTTGCAGGTGCAGGCGCCAGTTCTTCTTCAGTAGAGCCGACGGGATCAGCTTTTGGTGGCGCGACTACATCCAGAGATGTTTGAGGTTGCTGGAAGACGACGGTTGTACTTTTGATGGATTTTGTAAATCATGTACATTTCAAGGGCTTTTGAGATTAATGTATAATATTCTTTTATTGGAAGATCTTGTAATAGTACAACTGATGTTATATGAATTGAATATCTGTTCACCTCTGGATTGTAATTTGTTTAAGTTTTTATATAGTTTCGCTTTGTATCGCGCCACTTGGAGATGAATAGTGTAGGTTTCCCCTCACGGCTCGTCCTGGATGGGTTTTCTGGGTCGGGGTGTGACAGTGGGCGTGTATGTCCACTTCCCCATGTGCATCTTCACAGTGTTCAAGACGCTGGCGAGCAACTAATTGGGTCTCAAAGATCACGAGCTATACACCCAAGTCGAGGAGGTGTTTCAGAACGGTGCAAAAGCTTAGCCCGGCCGAGGTCGGCGAGATCATGATCGCCAATCGGAACTCACCCAACCGTGTGCTCAAGTCCGTCATCAGTGCGCTGCAGTCCTCCGCCGGCGGGAGGTTCGCCAGCAGCAGGCGGAGGCTGAGCGAGTGCACGTCGATCAAGGGAAGAAGACCATGTGGGGGCGGTGTCGTCGGGCGACGCGAGCTCGATCCATGTGTCTCTGAGTGAGAGAGAGAGAGATGAGGTAACAATTGTCAAAATCGGTCTGAATTATTGACTTGTTCTACTCTCCTTGTTTTCGTTTCGTTTGGTTCGAGGGTAAGAAAGAACAGTCAAGGGGTTACCCTCATTTTTACCCCCACCTTTTATCCGAACATCAAAATAGGGATAAAAGGGTTATCACTATTCCACATGTTCTATTCATCTTTGAGAATAACTTCTGTTCGGCTTGGCAAAAAGCTATTGCCTTTTGCCCTGCAAATGGAAATCAGCCACATAGCTTTTTCAACTACTTTTACGTGCGCCTCACTCTATGTTGCATGCTTGTTGACCTCACGTGTCCCCTCGGACCACACCAAGTAACCATACGCTGTCTGCGCCATGGCCAACGTTGCCGTCCGATGACAGCGTAGCTCTTCCACTTCTCCGCCGCCGTGAATGCTAGCGTCTCGCATGAACTTTTTCACGACGCCGCTCCCCCCCCCCCCCCCCCCCCCCCCCCTCTACCCTCGGCTTGTATACTACATCCGTCGTCAACCCCATGAGTTAGGCTTCGACGGTGACGGAATGAGGAGGAGATGCCACGGGTGGCTGCGGCTTCACTGGAAAAGGAGAGGGGGGATGGCAGTGGCCCGTTGGAGTTGATGGGGGGGGCCGTCGGAGCTGAGACTTCGCCAGAGTTGGAGTTAGGCTTCGACGACGACAGAATGAAGAGCCAGTCGACGAAGGGCACGATCGACTGCAACGAGGGCTGGCGGAGCTTGGTGTTGGCGGATAGTAGCAGCGTCGGCGAGAGGGTGGAGGGAGGAGTGGAGGTCAGAGTCGTGTTAGCCCAGATATTGTTTTGATGATATCAATATATATTTGATGATAAAACAATGATTTAATATTATTATCTCTTAATTTGGAAAGCATTTAAATCATATTTATTGAGTTTTGTACTGACGGTCGATGCGACGGACGATGCATAGATCGAGCGTGGGATATGGTGGTTGATGGAAGGATCGACCGCTGAAGCTGTCAATGGGATTATAGGCGACGATCGATGTCACGGTCGATAGGCGGATCGACCGTGAGGTGTGACGGTGGATGGACCGATCGACCGTGGCCTATGTGACTTGGCTCGAAGGAGCAATGGTCGATCGGTGCATCGACCCTGGGAAGAGGTTCTCGCAACAGAGCCTGACGGACGATGGGACGGTCGACCGTGAGGCGTGACGGTCGATTGGTGGATCGACCGTGGCTCAAGGAAAGCTTGGCGGACGATGTCACGGACGATGCGACGGTCGACCGTGAGCCCAGAAAAGAGCCGTTGCAGGAGAAAAAAATAGCCGTTAGGAGGCTATTTGGAAGGGCTGGAGGCTCAGCTATAAAAGAGAAAGTCCAGCAAACTTGCCAAGCACTAAGAGGGAGCTAAGGGATTATTGTAATAATATTCTAGCAAGTTTCTATCTCTTATTAGTGAGCTAAACCTTTGTAAAACTACTTCAAGTGTGAAGTAGACTTTGAGAGAGAGATCCAATAGTGAGATTGGAGAGATTGTAAGGTTACCAAGCACCCGTAAGCTTGGTGGATAGGTTGCCAAGCACCCGAAAGCTTGGTGGAAGCTTGTAAGAGGTCTTGCAAGTAGTGGAACCCCAAGGAGGCCCTTGGGAGAAGTGGATGTAGGCATGGTTGGCCGAACCACTATAAAAATTCTGGTGCAATCTCTCTAACTCTCCTCTATCCTTCTATTTATATGCTTAAGTATCTATTCATATCATTTACAAGCATACAAGTTTATTAGACTCCTCCTACCTAGGTTTTTCTTTATCGATCATTATTTAAAGGTCCAATAGAACCCCCCTACTTGGATCTTCAAGAGTCGTGGTCGATGAGGCTCCGCGAGGCGACGGACAGCGAGATGAAGAGGAGAGAGAGAGAGATCGGAGATCGGCGAGGGAAGAGGTTGGCATGGGAAGCTTGGGGGCATGGATGGGCATTGTGGCCAGAGCCTTGGCCGGTGGGACAGACGATGATGGCGGCTCATCGGGAGGTGGCAAGGGGGGCGAGGAGGAAGGAGCTTGGGTTTCCCGACGGTGAGAGGAGAACCAGCAGACGGGGATTCGAACCAGCAGATTAGGAGATGAACATGCTACGTGTCACGACCCCATTGGATGACAAAAAGTTTTGATTTTTTGCCAATCCTGACGGAAGCATTCCCTTTCATCTTTACTTTTTCTTAGCTGATTCTTACCTCTAACCCCCTTTAACCCCGAACCAAAAGGGGCTTCTTTACCGCTAACCCTCTTTAACCCCGAACCAAAGGGGGCTTTAAGACCAGCTAACTTCGTATGGCCTTCGTATGGCCTTCGTATGGACAAAAGCATTACATTAAAACAGTAGACCAGCTAACTTCCTATGGATGGAGGTATTACATAAAAACAGTTTTCAAAGTCAATTGAAAAGTCAATTGCAAAGTCAAGGACTCTAATCGACCTTTTGAAGTTTAGATATCACATAGAAACTTCAGAAATTACAGCTATCAAATGCATATTTAATCCCAAAAATTAGCATCAGAAACGGGTCACCCCGCCCGAATCCGATCACTGTTCTACGGTTTTGATGCACATTGCCACTGTTGACAGAGATCGAGAACTTAGGATTCGGGTAGATCCTTATAGGATCCGGGCCCTAACTCGATCCGTTAACTAGCCTACTTTTTAATCCGCGGAACCTTTAGAAAACGCATATGCGCATATATATTATATATACGCCCCAAACGCAATCTCATTCCCCAACCCACTTCTCTCTTTCTCTCTCTAATCTCTCTCTAAAGAACACGAGAATCCAATCGAGGCTGCATCGATTCCGGCCTCCAAGAAGGTAGATTCCATATCTTTTCACTGCATTTGCTTCCTTTTCGAAGATTTAATTGACCCAATAATGAAGTAGTGGGCACCAAGGATTCTTGCAAGGGTTTGTTCTGTGTGTGTAGGTTCTTGCGAAAATGTCGTCAAGAAGTTATCTTGATCAGTACCCATTTGAGGTCTTGGTAGATTACAGGGGAGTTATGCCCCAAATTGGTTGGGGAGTTTGTGACTTGGGGAAATGGAAGTATTGGATTTGGATTATTGTTTCCATTTAGTGCGATGATCTCTATCTCTTAAGCGTTATTTGATGGAACATGCAAGAATTTGGTGTTTCTTTTGTACTTTGACTTGTGATGTGTGATTACAGTTTAGAAGATTGGATTATTTTCTCAATATATTGATTTCAGTGTATTAAGTTTGCTGGAATCTACCAATTGAGATGGTGCCGTTGCATTGGTTTCTTGTTGGATGTGATGTTTGCGGCATCTGCTTGTGTTTGGAGATGAAAATATCTCAGAAGCATGCTTGCACTCTTTTTGCACTTTTTTGGGTTAGTGGTGATGAGGATTGAATAGATGTACTTGGAGGTGTATCAGTTGATTGTCTTCTAGAACCCCTTTATGTATTGTTTCATGTTTCATCGGTATGCTTTCTATTTCCTGTGAGAACATAAAATCTGCAGGAGATTGTTGAGGTTTTCTTCTTTTTAATCAGTCCCCTTCCCTTTTCTGGGTCAAAGTTTTCCTCAGAAACATCCTGTCTTCCTTGTCTTTTCTTGTGAATACATCTAACATCTAGTGGGCATATTTTTGTCCCCATGGAATCTTATTACAGCAGCAAGTTGAGATCAATTTTTGGCGCAAATGAAGAGCTTTTAGTCTTGCTATCTTGATTGCAATTACGAGTGACTTTGTCACCCATCTATGAAAATCTCCTGTTATGTTTAAAACCATACCTCCTAGGACCTTTAAGGGTTACTTTCAAACAAATAAAAGATTAATGACCTTGATGAATATTTTGTAATAGCTTGAGAGGCATTCGAAGTTACACAATCTTTGTGGGTTATGGTGACCTTCTGTGTCTTTCTTCCATGGAAGCAACCCTTTCCGTGTGTTGGCTGAACGTCTTGCTAAGCACTAATTTGAAGGGATTATGGCAATATGAGAGTTGAAGACACCTTCTGAAAGGGTGATTCTAGCGCATTATTTATTCCGCAAAGTTATTGATTTATAATGCATTGTTAAACCTACTTCAGTCTTAATCTATAGTGAACTGTTTGAATTTTTCAATACTTGCATAAAAATGACATTCTGTTTAGCTTAATAGATGATGTAATAGAGAATTTGTTGGTACAATTAATATACAATACAGCAAAAAAATTTGGTCCAACAAAATGCATAGTTTGCTTATCATTGGGCTATTCTCTTTTTGGTGTATATATATTCTCTTTTCACTTCTGCTGATGCTTTTTTACTCTGTCATTGTTGATTTAGGTTTTGAGTAGTTCATGTTGTTTATAGTTGATATGGAAGTGCTATATTTGGTTCTTCTCTGTTTTCATGCATTTTTTTTGATTAAGATTAAAAAAATGGAACGAATGGGGTAAATGTATAACGCTGAATTAGCTTCTGTGCTTTCGAAGCTTCTTTTTTAACAGGTCTGTGCTTATTGAATGGTGAGTAGTACTTAGGTGGGCGATATTTGCTTTCTCTGTTGAGTTAGGTATAAATATAGAAATTTGATGCCCTGATTGTTGTTGTCTTCTCGGTTGCTTCTTTGCCCTATGATGCTTGATGCTTCTTTGTCATGGTTTATGTTTGATTTGTTTGGATAATTGCCAAACTGAAGACCTATAAGAGATGTGTTCAAGTAAACTTGGTAATGTTGAATAAATTATGCTGTAAAGGAGGTGAGATTCGCAGTTCTATGATGCTCCTCCCCTTTGTTCTTTCTCGAAAAAAACTGAAAATGCTTTCGTCCTCAATCTATAACTATCTGAAGTTCCGCAAGTCACAGATCTTTCAATTGCATGCAATATTAACCATCCTTGTTACTTGAATTTATGGTTAGGGATGTGTAGGCGTCTGTTAAATTTGAATAAAATCACTCGTTTTGCCACTCTTGCACTCCTTAGAGACATTTTATGTGGTTAGTTATGCATAAAACCTTTTCCTAAATTCAAGAGACCAGCCACATTTTACGTACTTGTACTTTATCCATGATCTGCTTGAGAATGGATCCTTTATACTTCAGTTGTGTTGTATAGATCTCTTCTGAAATGCAAAGTTTGTTTTTCCTCTTAGCACCTTGGATTGCTTCATTCTTTCTCGTCGTTGTTGACATTTTTCACTGCGGACATTAACCTACAGGTCTTGGCAGGGTCTATAGCAAGAACCCTTTTGAGTTCCTAGATGCATGCATGGTTGCGCATGCACTCACATATTCCTATGCATGGATTGCCATGTTGGTGGCGCACGGCACTGGGCGTGCCGGTCCAGATTAGTGAAATTCACTCGTATTCACACGCTCCTTGGGCGACATCTCCAATAACACCTTCAAAAACATATAGCATTTTAACAGGAAATTCATGAAAATTTTCAAACCTCTTTTTAGCACCTTCAAATACGAACAAATACTAGTTTTCTAATTTGTCCACCAATTTGATTTAATTTTGATGTAAAATACACCATTTATCAATTAATATGAAAACTATCGTATGAAATTAACATAGAAAGTAACATCAGCAATTAACGTAAAAATTAACATGGATAAGTAATAAAAAACTAAATAGCGCAAGAAAGTAATATAATAACTAAAATGATTATTAACATAAAATTTTAAAATTTAATATGATACATTTAATTATTGGAAAGTTACAATTATTAGATAAAAAAGAATGCTAAAAACAATCATTATTAAATAAAAAAATGTTACTAATTACCATAATGAAATAAAAAAATGTTACTAATTACCATAATTAAATAAAATAATAATAAATAACATACTATATGAGGCTTATCATTGATAAATAAAAATTAATGATAAATAACATATCGATTTTTAGCTCGTCAGCGCTCACTCACCCCCCTCTCTCTCTCCTTCTCTGACTTGCTGGCTACCCGACCAGCTCCATCTATTTCGTTTATCTCATTATCTTCCTCTCCATGCTGCCCATCAATTCACTTGTCACTTCTCCTCTCTCCCCTCCCTTTTCTTTGCCTTTTCTCCACGTGGCCATTACTCTGCTCTCTCCCCCCTTTTTCTTTTTTCCCACACGTGGCCCTCTTTCACTCATTACCTACCACCTTTTCCCTCCCCATTGATCTCGCCTCCGGCTCCGGCTCCTACTCCCCTCCGACTCCGGCTCCGGCTCCGGCTCCTCCCCTTCGCCTTCAGCTCCTCCTTCCCTTCGGCTCCGGCTCCGGCTCCTCCTCTTCTCTGGCTCTGGCTCTGTCTCGTCCTCTTCTCCGCCTCGTCCTCCCCTCCGGCTCTGGCGCCTCCTCTTCTCCGACTCCGGCTCCGTCTCCTCTTCTCCGCCTCGTCCTCCCCTCTGGCTCCGGCTCCCCCTATGCCTTGGGCTCCTCCTTCCCTCCTGCTCTTTTTTCCCTCCTCCCTCTACCTCTGTTCCTCTCCTCCTCTCCCTTTCTTCTCCTCCTCGCTCCCCTCTGGCTCCCTCTGCTCAAGGCTCCTCCTTCGATCCGGTATGTATCAGGTTCGTACCAAGCGATACGCTATGTATCACCCGGCACAACACCCCCCGATACCGATACGGGTGGTTTTTTATGCCGGGAAGCTACCGGCCCGGTACATACCGGCCGGCACAGGTCCGTGCCGGCCGGTATGGAAATCCATGTTCCTATATGGTGCCCCAGCCATATATTGGGTGCATAGATACAGCATGCACCTTATGTATAAATTTTCTGAAGTGTCCATTTTGTGCTATATTTGAATTAGTTCTAGAACTGATGATTGAAGTTTTCTCTCACCTTTTCTTTCTTTAAGGTGCTTCTGATTTATTTTGGATTTTTGTGTTACTGGATATGAATTAATCTTTTTTTCTTGTTTCAATCCACATAAGAACCCATATGCCATATATGCTCTATGCGGTGCTTCAATCAAATGCGTAGGTATACTCCCTACTAAAACAATGCCAGGTGTATCCAAATTGTAAACACGTGTAAATTGGCAATTCTTTATTCTTTTAGCTTTCAATTGCCCAAAAAAAAATGAAGTGGATTGATCCATTGCCAATTTCGAATGTATTGGTTTCAATTTTTTCACTAGAAACTACAGCTTGCGAGGGATATGTCTTAGGATGTTCTTTCTTGGAATTGATCCCATTTTGGAGCTTCTCCATTAAAGAGATGTAATTATTACAGAATATGTCAGCTTAACTATAACCTTGAGGCTTTATCTGAGTATTTGGGAGAACAAAATAGGTTTTTGTTAAATGCATTTGATGCTATCAGAGCCTGTTTTTTTTTCATATCTACAGTCTGTCATGTTTAGCGCATTTAGGTATCTTGTTTCATCCCCTCCTCTAAGAAAAGTTTGGAAGTAATATTATGTCGCAACAAGAAGAAATGGCCTTTGTCGCCAAGGCATTTGTGTTGATCATCTATCATCTTGTCTTCACTGGATCCCTTTTATATATTCATTGCTTTGTGGTCCTCGTACATAACGTTGTCCACAGACTCTACAACAAGTCTTATGTGCTTACGTTATTATGTCACTTGAACATCTTAAACCATCCAACATACTAGGTCTTATAACTGCGACATTGAGTTTACTTTGACACTTCAAGGCCCTACACCTTTGGTATGTCACCGCTGAAACACTTCTTTTCTCCCATTTGGTATCAGAAGATGTGAAATCCGACTTTTGCATGTGGCAAACATCGGGTTCCTTAGAGCAAACCATGGGAGAGACAATGCTAAAGAAAGATTCATCAAGCCAAACTTAAATAACTATGTTAAGGCTTGTCATTTACAGGCTTTTATTCCTTTTCTATTTAACAGTTGGAGCTTGTTATGGTGCAGTACTTGAGACTTATTATGTTTTAACCAACCAACTAAACTATAGTCCTAGACTCCTATTTAAACTTAAACATAGGCTTATCAGTATCTTTGGGAGCTATTTGTTATGTGTTCTAATAGATTATGTGGTTTCAATTTGTCATATGAACAATGTTTATTTACTTTATGGGAAGCTTTCCATAGTTGAAATTGATTTTAACACAGGCATGGATATATTTGTTCCTTTGATCCTTCATAAAATACCCATTGTAAAGTATGCAAATTTGCTGGGTTCTTTATTGAGGCTAAAACATGGTCCTTTCTTCTTAGTATGACATATAGAAGAAATATACGATAAATGGATAACATTCAGTTCTTTGTATATGAGTTCTTAAATTTTCTTTTTCTTATGGTATTGTGATCTGATTTTGGCTAGTTATGTCTTTGTTTTTCGTTAGTTAGGGATGGCCTAATCTGGTTTTGATCATATCAGTATGCTTTTAGTTAAATTCCTTCTGTTCTAAATTTGCTAGCTCCTGAAAGTTACTGACGCATTTTTTGTTGATTTCGGTTCTTTTCTTATCATATATTTTGTGATGGGAAGCCAATGGCCTACATGCTAGCTATGATGCTTGCTTGACCTATAGCATGCGGTTTGGGACTGCTTGACCCTAAAAACATATTTTCCCGAGTTGTATGAAAATTCTGAAATGTTAGCCAAGATCTGGATCATGATTTAGTGAACAGTTACATCCCATAGAGTGATATCACAGTTTCCTTATTTACCCATTTTCTTTAGTCATCTGATATTAATCCTTGTATAATTCCAATTGTTTCTTTTCAGGTGCTGTTCTCCAGGATGCTTAATGAATATGGTAATGGCAAATCGTCTGAATAACCAGGACAACATGTCTAGGTTGATAGATGGTCTTCCCGATGAAGTTGCAATTCATTGTCTTGCACGTGTGCCCCTCTACTCATATCTCAACCTGCAGCATGTCTGCCGCTCTTGGAGTGCTGCCCTTTGCAGTTCTGAGCTCTTCAGGGCCCGGAGTGAGGTTGGAGCGTTGGAGGAGTTGCTGTGTGTTTTAGCATTCGAGCCTGAAAATACATGGCAGCTGTATGATCCCCTCAGAGACCTTTGGATGACCCTTCCTGTAATGCCAACAGAGATTAGGCATCTAGCCCGGTTTGGTGTGGCATCTGTTGCTGGGAAGCTCTTTGTAA
This sequence comes from Narthecium ossifragum, assembly GCA_963920575.1. NCBI lineage: Eukaryota > Viridiplantae > Streptophyta > Magnoliopsida > Dioscoreales > Nartheciaceae > Narthecium > Narthecium ossifragum. The sequence goes on from OY986974.1 coordinate 23,347,332, forward strand.
TTGGTGGTGGCAGTGATCATGTAGACCCATCAACTGGAGATCATGACAGGATCTTTGCAACCAATGAGGTCTGGTCATATGACCCGCTTTCCCGTGAATGGGCCCGACGAGCTCCTATGCTTGTGTCCCGAGCTATGTTTGCTTGTTGCGCGTTGGATGGGAGGATCATTGCGGCTGGTGGATTCACTGACGGCAGGAAATCAATCTCAAAGGCCGAGATTTATGATCCTGTGGCGGACTTGTGGAATCCCCTACCTGATCTCCGGCACACGCACACATCAGCATGTTCAGGTCTGGTGATCGGAGGAAGGATGCATGTTCTCCACAAGGGACTTTCTACGGTGCAGATATTGGAGAATGGGGGGGGGATGCAGTGGGCTGTGGAGGACTATGGATGGCTGCAGGGGCCGATGGCAGTGGCCCAAGGAGAGCCATATGTGCTAAGCAATGGTTTCATAATGAAGCAGCAAAGGCAGAGCACGCCAGACAATGTGGTCTCATCTGCATCAGAGTTCCAAAGCCGAATTGGGTTCGGGATGATCGGGATCAGAGATGAGATTTACATGATCGGTGGTGTCATTGGGCCGGGCCCGAGAAACCAATGTATCAAGCAGCTCTCAGATGTCGATGTCCTGTCTGTGAGGAGCGAGAGACCAGCATGGCGTCCTGTGGCACCCATGACCCATTGCTGCGGGAGCATCATGGGCTGTGCATTGCTTAGGATTTAGTGTTTGCAGTGTACACTGATAGGGTTCTTGTTTGATGACATACCATTGGCAATTGCTTATTCTCTATGCCGAAGGGTGAGACGGATTAGGAAGCTTCTGATTTGTCCCCATACCGGAAATCTTTCTTTCTTTGTTCTCATGCTGTACTTCCTGTAAGATTGTTTGAGAAGAGCAGTTGAATCTGACATATTGAAAAGTAGGATTACTCTATAGGAGCAGCAGCATAGACAGTCATATCCTGTCATTGTAATTCAGGATATTCATTCCTGTTGATTTGGTAGGAAAAATTCCATTTTGAGGAGCAATTGGTGGATTTGATTGTTCATATCGGAGTAACTGTTGCATGAGCTCCTGTTTTGTCTGTGAGTGACTTGAATGATAAAAGCTTCTACTGTTGCTGCTCAGACATTAGAGTGTCTTTCAACTGCAGGTCTTATTTACTCAAAATCCAGATATGAGTTCTGAAATCAAATATCCCCTGTGATTCTTTTCCAAGAAACAAAAGAAGCATACTTAAAAGAGTACAATTTTATTCCACAAAATTTCAAGGTAACTATGCAGCTACTGTGACATTGACGGAAGGAGACAATTGAGTTCTTGATTTATAGGACTTTTTCCATCTGTTTTTTTTTTTGGGTGTGACTATTACTTGAGGTCAAGTAAAATAATGGCATTTTTTGGGCACTTCTTGTTGCTTTGCACTGTCTTAATTGTTCGGAATCTGCATATTCCAAGAGAAGCAAATATGAGGGCAGATTGGGTAGCTAATCAAGTTAGAGAGTTAGATGCTGTTATTACGGGTAATAACCTGAGGGGGTTTCTGCTGGCCGATTGGTTGGGGTAGGGGAATAAGCTGTAACTGTTAGCCGTCTGGCTCAACTTTTCAGAAAAAAAAAACGAATTTTGTTTTCAACACAACTCCTGTAGCAGACTCTTTTGACTTAATTTCTCAAAAAAAAGAGAAGGAAAAGAAAGCTTGTGTTTGGATGATGGTTATTTTGGATTATGGATTTGATGATTGGATTGCCAATCGCTTTCTAGGTGTTGCTGAGAATGAGATGCTAGATTAGCTCTTTGATGGTTCAACTGCTCGCTTATTGGTGATGTCTTCACAGTCTAAAGCGAATGTTATTGTCCTTTTGATGTTTCTGATCTTTTTTCGTCAAATTACAGCCATTTTGAAAGCGAGCGGCTTCGGATGCAACTTTGGAGTATACTTGCCTTGATGTTCGTTCAAAGAGGAGGCGTAGGTTTGTAAGTTTCCGGAGTGCCATGACTCGCATTAGAGATATGGAATAGCTGGAGAGCTTAGAGAGGATTATGAATGATCTATCAATGAGGCATCAACAAAACAACTGAGATGTATCTGGATTATCGCTTAGTCTCATTTCTACACGTTGGTTTTACATTTGAAATATGAGTTGTTTGTATGCAGAAGACTCATTAAAACTTGGATCTAGGAAGTTGTCATAAAAAAGACTACATACATTTGCAAGCAAACTGCTTAAAAGAAGGCCAGCAGAATTCAATAGCCATCCTCCACAAGGAAACACAAATGCGCACTGGATTCTTTTTTCAGGATAATACCCATACTCGTTCACCAGATTTCATTGAAACCCAATCAAATGTACAAAATCAAGGAAAAAATAACGACACCAATCTGATGAGGTTTATAGAGATGTCTTTCAGTCCTTAGAAAGGAAGAAAGTTTTCTTCTACAGCTGAACTGGGAACTGAGATGACCACTCCTCCATCCCTTCTTCATCGGATAGCATCTCTTGGCACCTACATTCCCGGCTGCAGAATGCTTTCTCCCCTCTGAAACAATAGAAAGCAGATGCATCTGAGCTTTAAATCACCACCAACAACAATTTCCAATAACAAAAGAAGACGAGGGGGCGGATGAAGAATTAGAACAATCAAATGAAGCAGAGGATGATTGATGAGGATTTGTCCTGAGGTTCACTAAACAAGCAACTGGAAAACAAACCTTACTTCTCAGTAAGGTTTATCTGGAGAGGTACTAAAGAACAGTTCTACTCCAGCCTAAATCGGCTAAGGGAAAACTTTCTGAAAAACTATCAAATCTGTGTTACAGCAACCTCACTTTAACTACTTCCAAAAGGCTAATATGCAAATTATCCTGTTAAAGAAATAATTTCTCATCACAAAATTTTATCAAATTGCAAGTTGGACCAGAAGATGAGTTCTGATCAGGGGTCAGAGACAAAGACAATCAACTGATCAGGGACTGCATAGATGAGAATTCAGAACCTTGAACAATGAGAAAGGCAACAAAACTAACAACAAAACTAACAGGCCATTGTAACCAATACTTGCAATAAAAGGCAACAAAGTACATAGAATCCTAAAGAAAGTACCTACATAAGAAATGTGATGATTGTTGTCGAGTCTTCATCACAAAATAAAATAAGAACTGAAAGACTGGAAATACAATAATGCCATTGCAACAATTGGATATAAGCATTGTTCATCACTTAAAATCATATAGAGTAAAAGGTGGCTGTTCCATCATAGATTCATTGGTAATGATGATATGCAGATGGTTTGATGATCTCTTGGCTCAAGGTAACACAAACGTTAAGAAATCACTTGGTTCATAGCAAAATGTTCCTAAAGAAAGCTACAAAAAAAGAAGAAAAACTTTAGCTGTATGAATCATCCAGTAGAAGATTAGACAGAAACTTCATGGTTTTTCCCAAAAAGATGATTGTTTGTGAAACAAACCTGTAAATGAAGATGTCCTTCCCCTGTGCAAGATTCTTCTTGCAAGCATGGCAGAAACTCAAGAAATCATCCGAAGAATGCGCAGAGCACTCTTTTGAGAACATGTTATCTTTCCTCGAAGCAACAAATCCATAGCCACAATTTTCTATAATGCAGTTGTCAAAGATGTGAGTTGTCCTCGGATTCGGCCCGTGGGAAATCACGCAAGTATAGTCCTCCGATTGCTCCATCTCTCTCGGTGAGAGGCACCCTGTGAACACCCAAGGAGAGTTCATTGCCTCAGTGCCAACACTGACAGACCCGAACGGAGATCTCCGGGCAGGAGAGTACATCGCCAACTGCGACTCCTTAGTCTTGATGCCGAATTCTATAGGAGAATTCGGAATCTCCACAGACATCATTGAAGAAACAGAGTTGGTACGTGTAGGGGGGATTTGGATCTTCAGTTGTGATCCAAAGAGCACCATTCTACTCTCTGGTTTCGAAGTCTTCTCATCAGCTTGTTCATTGCTTATAGCATCGACAATTGCAAGCCCGATGGCTCGCGAGTCTCCATTGTCCCAGGGATGGTGCTGCTTGTTCTCAGATGCAGCAGTGGTAGGAAGAGTAGTATCTAAAAGAGGCTTTCTTGGGTTTTTGTCAGTAAAGAAGGGGTTGGCGATGGAGGAGAAAGGCTTGGTTTCAAGTATGGAGGTGGGACTCATGGCAGTCTCAGAGTCTGAGAAGCTCTTTGGAGAGAAGCCTACAAAGAGCCTAGGGGAGGGGAAGAGAGAGGAAGTGGTGAGCCTGTTGTACTTCCCAGTGGGTGAAGAGATGGAGGTGGTGGTGCTATCAGGCATAAGGCTTGGCTTGCTGCTAACTGCTCTAGATCTCTTCCTCAGCATAATATCCTCCCTCCTTGATGTCCAAAAACCTCAGAAAATCTATACAAAATTGCAAATGGCAAGCAACATCAGATTTATTGACTCCAATAAAGAACAGCTGCATAAAGAGAAAGAGAAAGATGCAAAATAAAAACAAAAAGGAAAAGAGAAAGGAAGTTTACTTCCTTTTTCTTAGACTTCTCCATTCACAAAAGAGTGAGTAGAACACAAGAGTTTCTTTTTAGTTAGATGTTTAAGACATTTACATAACTAGATATATGAGCTCGAAAAAATAATTAATCATCAGCAGAACAAAAACTAAGAAAATATTAACAAACCTTGATTGAGTCGATACTCAGGATTCCAATGAGCCAAAGGCTAGACAAAAAGAAAGATGGCTCTGTTAGTTAATCTTTAATCACCCTTTATGCCTTATATTGTGCTGGTTTTCTGTAAAATGTCATCAGTATCTCTAGTTGAGAGCTTTGATCATTAAGAGATATGTTGATTAAGCTTTTGTATTCCAAGATCACCACCAAGAGAAGAATGCCAACAACAGCACTAACAAAACCTTCTGCAAGCTTCTCAGTCTCAGCAAAAGATACACCGATCAAACCTCCGAGGAGAAAAACCAATTGACCGAACCTCTTGAAATCCAAAACAAAGGCAGGGATCAAAATGGAAAGAACTCAAATAATAAAGAGAACCCAGATCTTTTTGGTAGATAAAAAAAGTCCAAATCAACAAAAAGGCATCATTTTTAACCACAACTTGGTACGTCTAAGATGAATCTCTTCCCCCCCAATGAATCACCCTCCAAAATCCAATTTCTCCACACAAAAACCTACAAAATCACATTCCAAACCTACAAACCAAAACAACCCAAATGGAAGAACTCCCACTAAACCAAGAAAACAGAATAAAGTCGGCTCCTTTCTCCTATCAGGTGGTAAAGTGTCAATGGAAGGCCAAATTCACCCGATTAATCTTTTCCCTTCCACTTCCCAAAAACTCTATAACCAAATAATCCAAACCCAAACCGAATCCACCAACCTCCACAAGAATCACTACTACAAGTCACACACAAGAACACAAGAACACAAGAACCAAGATGCTCAAAACCTCCCACCAAGGCCTAAAACACCATAAAGATGGCTCCTTTCACCCTCCTCCCTCCTCTCCTCATCATATATATCCTCCCTGAACACCAGCTCTCTCTCTCTCCCTCACTCACACACTCTCTCTCTCTCGATATGAAGAGGCAGTGCTGCCCGGTGATTTAAAGACCCGGTCGGTCCTCTCTTCTTGAGAGAGATTCCTCAACCGAAGAGAGGCCCCCCCCATGAACGGATGAACCCCACAAGAGAGACAAGACAGAGAGAGAGAGAGATGGTTCGATTTCCTCAACCAAAAACAACCGCCATTTCTAGAACCGGTTCGGCGACTCGAAGCCCACCTCACAAGCCTCTCATGGAACCAAGAGGGTGAAGGGGCCCCAATTGAGCCGGTTTTATCGAACCGAACCGGCCGAGCTGGAGCCGCTTCACGGACTCTCCTGCAGATCCGTACGGCCACCCGCACACACTTCCCTAAACTCCCAGGCCCCATCTATATAGCTACCCCACCACCGGACCACCCCCATCCACCAACGCCCTCACTTACCCCCCATATTTACACCCCTGCCACTCCACTCTAGAGCCCTATCCCACTCTATAGTGGCACTCTCGTAGATAATGTGATGCTCGAGACCTGGAATTTTAAAGCCAATTCAAGTGGTCCCCACCCTTATCTTGTCCCCATTAATATTCCTCTTTCCCCGGCGGATATAAGTTTACGATCCCGAGGCACGGGGATTCGTCGCGTAGCGCGCGATTGACCCATCTGCCCCTCCCGGGCGGGGTCCGCGCGCGTGCGGGAGAACAGTCCCTGCCCCGCCACGTGGCCCAGGAATAGACGGCGAGGATGCAACTCGCTCCGTACACGTGTCAGCGCGAGAGGACGGGATAGTTAATGGTAATTAATAGCGTGTTATTATGGAGTGTATATAATAAAATAATGAGGGTGCATTCAAAGGAGGGGAAATGCCACCCATCCATGAGACAAGGCTTTAAAGAACCTTTCTTATAGGATTTTTGTGAGTAATTTATTCATGATTTGGGGGGTAATTTAATAATAGTCATCTTGTTCTTATCTTATTTATGTGCATTCTAGTGGGGCCATATTTTTTTAATGGTCACATTGGGGTATCAATTATTGATTGTCTAGGTGTGTGCAAATCATGATCTCAATTTAGGCCGTAAAGATTAGGAGGTGTGGGGGTATTGATTGCATTGTCATAGATTTGTCATTGAAGTGATAGAAAACTAGGGTTAGGGTTTGGATTAGGGGTTGTCATTGAAGTGATAGAAAACTAGGGTTATGGTTAGGGTCAGGGTTTGGATCATGGGTTGTCAATCACCTCCTAACATCTATGATACGCTAGATAGGAAAATTGATGGAGTTAACATGATATCAAAGCAGAAGTTGAGAATACAAACTTGATAATTTTGTAAAAGAAAGGAAATAATTGATTCAAAGTTGTTTGATTTGGAGAAAAGAATAGCATAGGGTTAGTTGATTCCGACGCAAATATCGGATACGGATCTTTCTTTTAGAATTGATAATCATCGATATCACAAATTTAATCTTGGATTGTTAAGAGTGAATTGATGGAACCCTAGTTGGTTAGCTAAATGATGGGGTTAGATTAGGTGGTTGCTTGTTTATTTCTTGGTGGGGGGTAAAGGTTGGTCAATGATGGATTCAAATGGTGAAAGCTTTGTGAAAAAAGATGACAAAGATGAGATGCTCCGTGTTTGATTTATTGGAGGATCTTTTAGTGTTCCCCTTTTATTTAATTGATTGAATCATGGTGACCCACATACTCTATTCTATTGAGTGGTATTAACTTCTATCTTTGTTCAAATAGAGAAGCTTATCAAAAGCAATGATTTTTGGATATAATTTATAGCTTTTTGTTAACTTTGATCAAGAGTTTAGCATAACCATGGTAACAAATTTAACTTAGACATCATTTTCAATAATTCAGCTGTATATTACCACATTAAGTAAGAAATGTCAAACATAATATTTATATCTTTTTTATAAATATAATAAGTGTATTGATACCAAGCTGTCAGGTCTCGGTCCCGGAAAATCGGCTACAAAGGATCGTGAGCCGGTTTTGATTAATTTAATTATTATTTTCCATGGATCTTTATCTACTAGACAATGAACTTCTGATTTCAATATACTATCAGAATATTTAAGCGCAAGCCAAGGGATATAAAAAATTAAATAGAATAACCACAAATACGGGACTGAGAGTACCGTAAAGAGGTATACATTTTTTACAATGAGTCGAGGAATTAAATAATTAATCATATGTCATGCAACAAAAATGCAATCAAATAGAGCAAATCTTAAAGGATTGTATCTTTATCTACATCCTATTGAAGCACATATTAATTTTTTTTTTCTTTTGGTAATCATCGTTGTCTTATTTTTTAAATATTAGTTGTCACAATCTAAATCAGCCATGGCAGCCATGTCTACTATGAAATGATTTTGTCCAACATCCATGAAGGGTCCGTTTGGATACCATGGATCCCGCCGCTGATCCGCGGTATCGATGGGATGAAATCCGCTCGTGGGTTCCGCCCCCGGACGTCAAGGGCGGATCCTATTTTCCGGGATTCGTATGGAATCCGTGCGATATCCAAACGCCGGATCCCGCACATGTCGAATCCCACGAATATGCGGGATCCGTCGGGATCCGGAGATGCCAAACGGACCCGAAATGATTCTGTCCAACATCAAGATTCCGGGTCAGGGGGATTCGAGGGGCTTGTAAGAGCCTATTTATCGCATACCATGCGATAAATGGGTGGCAAATGAAGAAGGGACACCCATTATCCCCTCCCTGCTCTCTTTATATATATATATATATATATATATAATCTTTTATGATATAGCATATGAGTCATAATCTGAGTCATAAAATTATACACATATGATATGTACGCATTGCATGTACACATAACAAAAGGGTTGTAACCAAATAAAAAGAGATAATAGTGTTGGAGAGAGGGGTACGAGGGCCAATCTACTAAGTCACATCATAACCAATCTCTCGCGTGAATTATATAAAGAGGGAGAGAGGAGAGAGAGAGAAGGGGTGGGTGATTAGCCGATAACACAGGCCTACATAGTATATATATATATATGCATGTATATATATATATATATATATATATATATATATATATATATATGTATGTATATATATATATGTATGTGTATATATTTTAGGTACATATATTTATATACATAAATATCAAATAAGTATATAATTATAGTACACATACAATATACAATAAATAAGTATATTATATATATGAATATTGTATGTAATTTTTGCATATTCAATATTGTAATGAACATATCAATCTTATAAGGAGCAATAACGGTTACAATCGTTTCCCTTATATTAGTTTATTTATATGTATATTTTTCTAAGTTAATTTTGTATATTTTTATCATATTTCCTAGGTTAGTTTTAAATTATAAGGAGTAAAAACGGTTATGCATAACCACCCCCTTATAATGTTAACCTTATATGATATCCATACTAATCCATTAATCAAATTCGATTTTTATAACCGAATCATCCATTAATTTAATGGTTATCCTGCCAGGTGGCAGGGGTCTCACCTAGTATATATATAAAAGGAAATTATATAAAGGCGGGGATGGTGGAAGCCACATGTCCCCTCCCCATTGGCCACCCATCTATTGCACATGTATGCAACAGATCGGTTGTTGCAAACCCGAAAATCGTTGATGATTAATCTTATAATGAGCAAAAACGGTTATGCATAACCGCCCCCCTTATAAGGTTAATTTAATTCATACAGTTATATTGATTCTATAGTTATAGTATACTAATTTAATACAATCAACCTTATATACTATTTATACTAATCCATTAATCAAATTCGATTTTTATAACCGAATTACCCATTAATATGATGGTTATCCTATCATGTGGCAAGGGGCCCACATAGTATGCTTTAAAGCACAAGGCAGGATGGCTAACATAGCTCCTTTATTAATGGTCAAAAGGTAAGTCTTATGTCATGAACTACGTGGGCCCTTGTGCCACATGCTCAGATAACCACCGATCTCATACTCCTTTCTCCCTCTTCTAATCATCCACTAACCATCACCTCTCATTACCCCTTTCTACGCAATTTCATCTCGATCGTCTGATATATTCGAGCTTGATTTAAATTGGACATCTTTATTCATTTGATAGGAGGCACTGGATCTTATATAAATAAAAGATGATTTTATACGTGTTTTTGGTAAAATAATTAAGACCATGATAAGGTCCACGAGGTTTTTTTAATATATTCAAATAGTCAGTGACGGGTCTAAACCGATCACCATCACAGAAAATTAGCCTTCTAGATCCAATATGACAGCGAATTGATCAATTTATATTTTTTATTCATTTTTTAAAGTGGACATGAGTATCTTAATCACCACTGGGACAACTTTTTCGTGTTGGACTTATACACTTACGTGTCAGTCTTTATTTATTAATTTATTTTTTAACCATACTATGGACTCAATGAGGGTTATCATCACAGCTCCTATTTGAGAGTCAAAAGGTAAGAACATTTTGTCATATATGACTTTTATATTATTACTATATCTTAATAGCTGTATATATAATTCTGACTTTAGGTCCGTCTCGATTCAACATTCCAACACAGGACCAATCAGAAGGATCCTGTGTCTACTCCATCTAAGGACATGGTCTTTGTTCTCTCATGGTCCGTTTGGATATATCACGGGCGGATGGCCGGTGAAGATCTCCGAAAATGGGATCAGCGTTCGCTCGATTTGAGCAGACACCGGGGACGGAATCCGCTCGTGGATACCGCGGTATTCAAACGGACCCTTAGAAAATCAGATGCCTTGCCAATGGACAACGTATTATTCTCGACTAAGCAAAAAAAAAAAGTCAATTGTTTGGCTTGAGAGGCATCACATACGGTGGAAGATACACTATTGGTGTAGAGGATCGACGCGTTGTTGAGCCTATATATCAGATACTTTATAATTTTTGTAATTTTAGCCTTTGAGTTCAACTAAGCAAAAAAGAAAAAACATATTGTGCTCGACTTATATATTAGATATCAATTTTTTAATTTTTTTTCACTGTGTTGTTGCCTGCAAAATGGGGTATCATAGAATCTTGCTTAATATGTGTCATTTTGTATGTCTTCACATGCTTATGTGTGAAATTTATTTATTTCACAGCCTAGATGGAGTAAAAAAAGTGCTCACTAGTTTTATTTGGCATACCATGTTATCATGCTTGCCTGGAGGAATTCTCTATCAAAACCCTATAGTTAGAACTTAGAAGAGATGGGATAAGAAGGAAGAAGACATTGTGGTAGACCCACCCCCAAAAAACTTTGGATAGCTGACAACATAGGTTGAGAAAGGGGATGAGGACCACATATACTATCAGAACTCAGAAGGGTCCCTTCCTATTTGAGTCCCCTGCCTTCATGGCTCTTGCTGTGTCTACTTGGAGTTTGGCGGGGTGTGTGTGTTAAGGGGGGGGGGGGGGGGGGGGTACCCACCAATGGTCCACATGGGATTGATTGATCAATGTGGCCATGTCATCACCAATGATGATGCGTGGTTGATGGGTCCCCTGTTGCCAAGGATGGATAGGAGTATAGGACTATGGGGCTACATTCCAACCAAGAGCACTAGCAAGTGATAGTTATGTAACATATATATATACATTTATGTAACATCTGAGGATGACTTACCCAGTAAGGTGCCAATGCCAAATATAATTCAATAATGCGAAAACAAACCTCAGCAAGAAACCGGGTGGGGTGGGGTGGGGTAGTTCTTTCCGTGGAGCAAATTTGGTCAAAGGGTCGTTTGAAATGAACCGCTATAATTTATAGATGTAACACATTTTATTTGAAATGTTTAAATTGCCCTCTATTTCTCTCGTGGTGACGGTGGTGGCGCCGGCCAGTGGTCGTGGCCGGGGAAGAAGATGGTACTTGGTCTCGTCGCGCCGCCACTCGACCTCTTTCTCTCGTTCTCTCTTCTCTCTCTCCCCCTCTCTTTGTGAGGACTCGTACCTCCAATCCGGTCCGATCGTGTTAGATCGAACGTCTGATTTTGTTGTTTTATTCGGTTGGCCTTGGATCATTTTTTTAAATGGACGACTATGATCAATTCCAACTTTCTATATAAACCCCTTAGCTTTTTTCTCTTCTCCTTTCTCTCTTTTTCTTTCCTATGTCTCTCTCGTTGGCTGTCGGCTTGGAGGGTTGGCTGCGGATTTTCGAAGCTAATCTGGAGCGATCGGAGTTGAGGATCTGGAAGATCGCCTACATGTCTATACATGTAGGTGTTTCTACCCAATTCTACTGAATTGGTTCTACTGAATTGGTAAACCTAGGATTGGTTTATTGTTGATTTGGTGTGTTTGTGTTGTTTGGAATGTTATGAAACTTGATAGAGTAGTATAGTGGCATACATAGAACATCCCTGCCGAAGTGGTTTCATATTTCATCATACGAATTTCGTATGTTTATCGATTTTTATACCAGATCGGCCCAGATATGATATTTCATGATTTAAACTTGGTTTTCTTTGCATGAATGAATCCTCCACCATCCAATCTACCTTCCCTCCAAGTTTGGTTGGATTCTATCACCGGTTGATAGATCAAATCCAACAAATTGTGTTTTCATCGGTTTTTGTCGGCTTTCGATCAATTTGTTTTAGATCAGCTTTCGATCAATTTGTTTTACATCCGAGAGATTTGATCATCCAAAGTTGGATTTCCTAGTACCAATAGATTCCCCACCTCCAATTGCATATCCCCTCCAAGTTTCGTTTTAATCCGACGAGTTTTGATAGATTGAATCCAAGAAATTTGATTTTCGACACTATTCATATGTGTTGCCGACATACGAAGGATCGATCTTCATGCCGATGAAGATCGATTGGTTAGTTGCCTCATAGGCTGCCGACTATGAAGGATCGATCTCTTCTGTTGACAGAGGGCGTGCATAGAGGAGATCGATCTTCTTCTTGAATAAGCCTCACTGTCGTATGAAAGATCGATCTTTTATGTTCTGGTAAGGAGGTTTTCTATTTTTAGCTAAATAGTCGTGTTCATGCTCGATTTCCGATTCCTGTGTGCATGATCTCGTGAAACTTTCAAGATGAAAGTTGTAGAACATCGACTCTTTTTTCAATAGCCACTGATTTAATAATTTTCTGATTTTCTTATGATTTATGGAGAATTGTTTTGTAAACTGCGACGAAGCAGAGTGTAAGGGGAAGATCGATCTTCTTGTGTAGAAGATCGATCTCTTATATGATGATTGCTAAAGTTGTTTTCGAATTCAACGATTTGTAGATCAGTTATCTGTGGAACCTTAGCCTGTCGAGTGCCGGAGTGTACTGAAGGCTATTGTATAACGGCGTTGTCGATTGTTGTTTAAGAATCAGGTTGGATTCTTTATAATTAGTGTAACTTAACTTGTTGAACTCTTATGATGATGTGGCATGTAGTGACATCTAGATTAGATGTTTGTATAGATTCATGCACTGTATGCATTAGAGGCATTTCAGGTTAGGCGGGGCGATGAGTTAATCACCGATCTGAGGGCTCGGGCAGCTCGGATTTAGCTCTAGGATCGAGGATGGGTAACAAGGTCTACGACGTGATTGTATTGTTGAATCATTTTGTTATCGATGATATTGTCTAGTTGGTTATGATAATGCTATTGAGGTTTAAAGGTCATGTCGTTTCTCCAAGGCCGAGTGCTAAGAATGGTTGTCGATGCATTCCCGACATAGTCCCCAAGCATGGGAATCCTACATGGGTAAGGGTGATCATGCATGTTACTGTTTCACTGCCTTTTGGTAACATAGTCAAAAGAAAGGTTTCATGACAGGAGCCCTTGGGACATCGTTAGGATTATGGGACCCTTGGCATGCCTTAGGCTTAGGCGGAGATACAACAATGTTGTTATTTTCCTCCCTTTCAGTATGACGTGGAGTAAAACCCTACTGAGCTTATTGCTCACTCCTACCCGGGCTGCGTTTGTAGGTGCATGTGTCAGCTCTTCTTCCATAGTACCAACTGGACATGGTTTTGGTGGCGCAGAGACTTCATGAGGCGCTCGAGGATCCTGAGGTGTTAGCAGCTTCAGTAGTTCCTTTTGTTATAGATTACTTTTAACAGAGGTATTGAATGTATAATTTTCTCTCTTCGAGGATTAGATGTTATGAATCTGTATTCGAGTAGTAAATTATATAACTCTGAGGTTTGTATAAATTATATAATCTTGTTTACTCTAATGTTAATCTGCAACTGTTATAGTTAGTAGTTTATTAGAAATTACTATGTTGCCCCTATGATATAATTGTTCAAATTAGTTGTGTATTTTTGTTATATAAATGCGCTAGAGATGATGGAATAGGTTTAGGTCCCTCACGTCCCGACCCGGATGGGTTTTCTGGGTCGAGTGGTGACACACTCTCTCGTCCGCTCTCTCTCTCGCCCTCCACCGCTCGGCCCCTCTCTCTCTCTCCCGTTCTCTCTTCCCTCTCTCTCTTGTTCGCTCTCTCTCTCTCTCCCTCCTCCCGCTCTCGGCCTCACCGACCACCGCGCCCACCCCGCCGCCGGTGGTTAGCACCCCCACCATCACCACGAGAAAAGGAAGACATGGTATTTTCGGTATTTTAAAAAAAAATGGTGCATTTATACATTATCGTGGTGCATATAAAATTCCCCTATGTCAAGATCATTCTCTTTTGAGTTATTTATGTAAAGAGCCTTGAAATGTTTTCAAATTACACATATATCCTTCAAAACTTTCAAATATAATATTATTTTTAAAAACCTTAGCTTTTTATATAAGTTGCTTTCATACAACTCCTTTAATACAGATTAAGCATAACAGAAATGGATCATTACCAGCTCGCGGCGGCAATCTCCAGCAACATAACAGTTACAAAACTAAGAAAATAACCCATGAAAATAACAAATGCTCATACATGATTTACTTGTAATTTCATCTATGCTTTCATAACTTACTCTGATACCATATATTTTATTCTAATCCGTTAACTTGAAAGCTTAAATCATTAGAAAAGAATGAATTAAAAGATATATAATCTAACATCGATACTAATAACATGCTCGCTCCGGTGACACATGTCATAATCGCTTACCCTTTCAATGGACATTGATTGCATTAATGGCTCCTGCTCTCTCTACTATGCTCCTTGCCTTTAGCATTGATCACATCAGGTTTAACTTAAGAGAAGACATTGAGTAGCTGCGAGGTACTCTTGTCGTCAGCAAAGCTTTGTTCCGATTCCTATCCATCCATGCTTTCATCTAAAATCCAATTACTTTTACAGTACATAGTCATTCTCATTACAAGTGTTAAATATTCGCGACATTTTTCGAATTCTTATTGGCCCTGGATAGCTTCGAAATGGGTCCCAAAAATAAAGAATGGGGCAGGTGTCAGGTTTTAATTGGAGCATAGGGTCCTGGTCATGCATGTCAGCCTGATTGGTTCCAAATGCTAGGCTCCATCATGCATGCACCGATGGCCCCACGTCTCCTCCGAGTCTTTCAGACCACCACCACCACGCCGCCCCCCCCCCCCCCCCCCACACACACTATACTCCTTTCAATTCTACTTTATTTTCAGCTTCTTACCTAGTTCTATCGTTCTATCTAAGGGGCCTCCCACCCTCTTCTTTTGATCTGAATTTATTCAATCCATAACCAGATGAATGACATGCATTTGGACAAATAAGAGTACCTTAATTACAGTGATTTAATCAGATTAGATGATACTAGTATGATATGTTAATAATAGGGGAATTAATCACCCTAGTTCACTTGCATTATAATCTATAGCTTATGTTAACCCTATGCAAGACCGATGCATAGGATACATAAAACTGAATGAACACATTTTTCTACCACAATTATCAAATACAATGTTCAAAGAGACCCTTTATCTTATAACAATACTAATTGGAATACCTCTTCTTTCTCCTTATTAATGGAAAAAAAAAATCTCTTCGTTGGTAGTCAATCATAGAGCCTCAGTATTTTATAAATGATCAATCTTTATCAGATGGTCATACTGATTTATGTCTCTGTATAATCAAAATTAGAAGATGAGATACCCACACAAATAAACAAACTAGAATTTTTAATTGTAAATTGCACAAAATAACTCATTTGTTCCTATCAACAAGATATGATACAGCTGATTAAGATAATTGTGCCCCATCCAAAGATGTAAAGGTCCAATCCAAAGGGAGCTTTCATCTATAATTTATCAGGATTGGTTTATAGGACCACACATATCCTAATCAATATGTCTAAATTGACATAGATCCTGTGTTGACAAGTGTATTAATCTAGAAAAGTATCATACCAGCCAGAGACCAGCATAAACGGTAATCCTTAGATCTTTGGTGAAAGATTGAATGCTAATTAGAAGCCATTATTTTTGTTTTTTTCTTTCATTGTTTGGTTTCTATAGTGTCAGCCATGAATCCTCTCAGCCATAAAATTCAGCAAACAGAAGACTTATATTTTTTTAGCTCATTGCATGAGGAGGGAGACAAGCATCTTTTAAGAGAGGAAAAGGCCAAATAGATATGTCACCATCCATTGGATCAATCAACCACTCACCAATTTCTCCTAATTGCATAACAAATCCGCTATAGATGTGCCCACCACCTTTATTTTGCTGTCATTATTCTCCTTTCCATGTAATCCCACAAAGCAAAAAATTAAGATCTTTAAGGTGAGGCCAAGTTATCAAGTTTTGTTTGTGTAGTCAATTAAATCATGATTAGCACCCAAGTTTATCATGAAAGCATTGATGATAGATTTTGGTTGTATTTTTAACCAATCTGCTATTGACAACGAGAAAACAAACAGTATCACTTCTAAGGCTGCAACAAAGTTCTTCCAAAGCATCAATCAAATAGGTAGCGATAGGGATCCTAATCATGCCACAACGCTGTAGTTGGTGCTACCAAGTCAAAAAAAATTAGACACCACAATCACTGAAACAAGCCCCACCAATTTCTGAGTCACAATCAGATGAGCACTTTGCTTATAGACATGTTCAATGGACTTGACAGAACTCTGTGGTACAACTTGAAGAACTTTTTTAATGAATTTGATATAAAGAACAGATGCTTCAATCAACTTGTTCATACATTAACATGACAAGACTGTTGAAACGACACAGAAGGTCTAAATTTGTCACTGTTAACTTTAACATACAACTACTACTGTTTTAACTTACGATCATTTCTACCTCTCTTTCTCAACTCTCTTTTCTCCGTTGAGTATTGCTTTTTCGTTAACAAACTACGCATTGCTGCCTTCACTGCTGCTGCTGATGCTGCAAATGCTGCTTCTTCTTTTGCTGCATCCAGGCTTCCCTGTAATTTCAAGAGCAAATTATCCCCTCCTGGAATCTCACTGTCATCCAATACGGCCAGATCTTTACCCGATGGATGCGTGCAATCTTCGTAAAAACCAGATATTACTCTCACACGAGCCAAGAACTGGGTATTGGCCAAAGAAGGAAGATTAGATGCACCCATAACCATCCATAAGCATTTTGCTGAAGAACCCAGTCCTAGGCTTGTAGGGACATAATTCTCTTCCGCAAGAACCACCTACAGAAAATAACGGCAATCAATTATATCATACCCATTAGCTCTTCTTTTCTCATACATTTTGGATCAATATTAGATGAACAAAAATGAGATGATAGCTTGACATGGTAGTTCCTTTTGTTTTCTTTAGTAAGGCAACGAACAAGGTGAAGCTTACTCACTAGGAATCAACTGACTGATTGCATTAGAAGCATTATCAGGTCATTAAGAACAGGGATTTTTCAAATAAAGATAAAAATGCATGAACATGAAGAAAGGCCTGCCTCGTTTTGCTTACAATCGCCTTGCTAGGATGCCAAATAAGGCATAATACATTGAGAGCCCAAAAACAAATCATGAAAGAAATGTATTACACGCAAAATTGAGATCCCATAGTTAACAATCTGCAACCTGATCTACCAAAAGTGTAACTCTAGAGGTCACAGAATGGTTAAGGATCTGCATCCAATGCCGCAATGCGGTAGGCAACTAACAACTAACCTTGGCAACGGAAAGAGTTCTACTGGGGTATTCACACTTCAGAAGCACAACTCCGTTCAAGCTGCATGGAAAAGGGAGCACTCATGCTTAGAATAAGGTTTGAAGTCAATAGTTGCAAAATATGTAATGGGAATTGGAAAGAACTTGCCTTTCAATAGCTGCCATAATTAATGAACCATCAGAAGAAGCACATATATCAGTTACCATAGGATAGCTGTCCTTTTCTACTCCATCAGACTCTGTAAATCCTGCCTTCAGAAAGCAAAACAAATAACATAAGTTATTTCCAATAACAAGCAGAGCCAGTCTGTCCATCTTGTCAGATACAAGACAACTAGTAACAACTAAGATGAGTTGCAATCATCGGCACCCCAATCTCAAGAACAATCTTAAGTTCTTCCAAGGAGCAATGAACATTCAAATCACGCAATCAAACAAAAAAACTAGAATCAATAATTTGAAGAATCAGACACATTTTTCGGACAGTATTGCACCAACTCCAGACTAATGCTAAATGAAACACACTGGACTGTACCAATGAGGTGCAATTATGAACCAATTTTTGATGTGTACCGAAATCTTCAATGAGATCAAAGATTTCGATTGCAACAACCTCATAATTCAATATAGAGTTTAAAATAAAAACAAATCATCATTGACCAAAGCACTGACCCTCCAGATGTGCTCAAGTTAGCATCTAAACAATCACAGGTTTTTGGTGGTTGGTGGGATATCAGTCAAAAGATTACATGATAAGGCATGATTCTAGCCTATTTCCTGTTCCCACTGTCCCCCATCAATCTCTCCTTCTCTTTCCACGAAGAAAATGAAGAGCCATATCATTTCTACTGCAACAACAGAAAGGGCACTGTTACCTGTGCTCCAACTTCACATGTATCCAGAAGTCGTCCAGACATGAAATCCCATAGGCGAACCTGGAAAGTCATACCAGATTCATATTAGACCTTCTATTCTCATAGTTACCACTTGTCAACACTTAAAATTGCATATGAATAGCTAATGCACCCACTGTGGAATCACCACTTCCAGATAAAAGGAAGCCATCAGGGTAATCCGGAGGACATGCAAATGTGAGACATGAGACAAAGCTGACAACAAAATAGCAACAACAAATACTCAGTTTCTCATTCAGAAAGTAATGCAACAGAACCTCAATTCATGTAGGACAGAGTGCTGCAAAATCATAAAACAACTGATGCTGGGCAAACGAGCAGCTCATGTATGACTATTAACCGAGTCAAAAAGCATTCAAGACAGCGATCAGGGGCTTCATGACAGGTATTGCAGTTTATAGTGACTGATGAGTTGCAAGAGATTAACCCTCAAATCTTGCACCCATATGCAGAAATTTAAGCTATGTTATCAGCAAAAGAGTGATATAAGGGACAAAATAACTCAATCTCACGCAAACGAAAAAGCTATTTGAGTGTGACACCATTAACCACTGTAGCATTTGCAACCAAAGCATCTAATGCATCGAGACCTCAATGGCCAACGAATAATGAGAACTAGATTCCAACATATATGTCAAAAAACAAGACAATGAGAAACAGGTAAATATACATGGGAGATAACTTGTAAGACTCACTCCTTATGACCAAGGCAAAAGCTTTGTATCTCATGAGCTCCCTTTAGAGGCTCTCCAGGGAACACTGTGATCTGAAAATAAAGTGCACGAGGCATATCAGGCTTATAAGCTTTCACATATATAGGGGAATAGTTAAATTCCATGACCTATTTAAGAGATCAGAAAGATATGTACACGAATTTTGAAGTCTCGGTCTGCACTAGCAATGAACCGTCCATCTGGTGAGAATTTCTGAGGGGAAAGTAACAAAACAGTATTAGAAGCACACAAAAGCCCAATACAATAGATGCACCATAGTGGCAGATCTTGAATCTAGGATAATTCGAAGATTTTCCAATTCTCCATCATAAGCAATCAACAGCTTGCATTTCCTCACTATTAAATTTTGTTTTGCTTAAGACCCATATGTCCATACTTTCAATGATTGAAATAAACACTTATCAACAGACGAATTAAGTGCTCTGGAAGCTATAGTGTTCTTGATGTAACATCCTTTCCAAGGTCTGTTATGCTATTTGGAAACCAAAAAGGTTCTTTGAAGATGTTACGTAGTGCTCCATTTACTAAACGTAAAAAATTGTCAGATGAAAGTAAAATAATGTGCTCTGACAAGATTCAAGAAATGCATTACAGGAGGCTGTTTTAGATTGAAAATATGCCCAAGATGTGACCAAGTTTGTTCCTAATAGATGCGGGGAAAGAGATAAAATGCAAGGATTTTATGTTCGCACCAGGCTTGTAATAATGCTACAGTAATGACCTAGAAGAGGTATGGCCTTTTTATCAACTGGTGCTTGACCCTCACCATCTTTGCCCAAAGCCGCTATCCAAACAACTCCAAACTTATCCGCAAAAGTAACAAACAGGCCGTCATGGCTTATAGCAACAGCACTAACTCGTTTCTCTGACAACCTGCAAAAATGCCATTGCATTAATCAGTTTTGACGTCATAAACCACATGAGGACCATTTAATTCTCCTATTGTACTGGCTATCTAGATAATGTGTATTCCAAATGGCATTCAGAAACTAGGTGTAAATATGCTCCTCAACTTGTTTGTACTATAGCCACCAAATGAGACTTAAGGTCAAAACTATGTTGCATAGTACAATGTAAAGTAGAACATGGGAAAGTGACATCAGGACTCCTTTGGAGGATCCACCAGAACAAATAAATTTTTCTAATGGTTAGAAAGAATACCCCTCAAGGAAATAAGGAGAAAATCCTGCTCGAAGTAATAGAAAAACAGTAGATCGTAAATGATTTTGACATCTTTTGATAATAAATGAAGTGCCTGAAGTCTAAAAGAAAAGGGAATCAAAGTCCAAGAAGCGCCTCCTGTTGTAAGCATCTTATGCATGAGACTAGTCACCAACATAAAATTGGCATATTACTTGCATAAAAGAAAAGGGAATCAAAATCCAAGAAATGCCTCCAATTCTAAGCATCCTATGCATGAAACAAGCGACCAAAATGCAATTGGCATATGAATTACATATCCAACTTACAGGGTCTTCTGGCAATGCCAGGAATCAGTAGTCCAAATCTTCACGAGTTTGTCATCTCCAGCAGATGCAAGGAGTTCCCCGTTCGAGCTAAATGCAATTGCTCTTATGGCATCCGAATGAGAAGCGTCACCAGAGTTATCTGACAATGAAACTGCACAATTTCTCCTGCATGACCAAAATATAATATACAATATTTAAGAAGCCTCCTACCTCTACGATTAAAAGAAGCTAATGCTTGAAACCGAGAGATTCTACAACTAGCATTCCCATGTTCAGAATAAAATATTCTGATGCCTACATAAAGTCACAAGTAGTAGTTGCTAGCATAATCATATAGCCAGTCCTGTCCTTTCCCGCTAAAGAGTGAAATTGTAAACCAATAGAACTGTTTATAATTCATTGGCATGTAATTTACTACTCAACTTACATCAGCAAATAATGGATAACTTAAAAATCGTCAATGAACTATACAATATGCTAATAGAACCGAGTAAACACCGTTGTCAAATTTCGACCACTGCCCATCACCAAAATCAACATTTTTTTTTATAAAAAAATTGGATTCCACAGTACATAAAGGATTAAAGAAAATAGTCCTAAACCAAACGCACTAAGTTCTTCAAACTTCCATCTTTTTACCCAAAACTGCAAACAAATGTTAGCCTATAACCATCTTGAGAAACTTGATACTCCAAATCAACTCGTTACACACACTGAACCAAGTATAAAGACAGAAAAAACCACATCAAAGGTTGCGGAAACACTAAAACTCGCTACCTTAAACCATCAAATCAATATATAATTAGTCTCCAAAAAACAAATTTTCGCCAAAGAATCGAAATTTCGATAATATGGGACAAATGAGGAGCTTGCCCTAAATCGAAAACCCGGAGCTCGGATCTGATGGCAACGACTACGGATTTCTCAAGCGGATGGACGGCGATCAAAGCCGGAGCCACCTCCATCTCCTTCCTGATCTCCCCTTCTCTGACCGAAGTATCGCTCTCCATCTCCTCTCCCTCTCCAAAACCCTAGAAATCCCCCCCAATTAGGGTTTTATGGTTTTAATTTTCTCGGATTAGATATAGTATCTAAATCCACTTTAGAACAGTTAGATATAGTATCTAAATCCACTTTAGAACAGAAGCCTGAAGCCCGCTTATTAGTATTGGGCCGAACACACAAGGCCTGGGTTAATTAGAATCCGGGTCGGAACCTACATTGATCCTGATCCGGATCCGATATGATTTTTGCCAAAAAAATCAGCATAAAAAACCACTAAAATATAAATCATGGATTACCGGATTTTGGAGAATTTCCTTCATATGCAAAATTTTCAATGCAAAAATAAGCATTCATATGCAAAATTTCAGTTTTTTTTATAAGTTATATAATAACTTAAGTTCTTTTATATAATAACTTAAGTTTTCAACGTGAAATATACAATTATCAAGATTTTAAGAGGGAAATGTGTAGTATTGGAATTTTTGAAGGATGAACATGTAATAACCCTTTGGTCTTTTATGTAATGTCTATATATACTCGTGGAATAACATTTGATCTCGTCAAATCTCTCATGGTCGTTTTAAAAAAAATTCTTAACAATCAAGCTTTTAGTCTTGGCTTAGGATTCTATATTCCACCAAAATATTGATACGTGTCGAGCACAAACTTGTAATAAAAAAGGTGATCTCACAATCGATGATGAGACTAGAGATAATGTTATTGATTTCTTGCACGCTAGAGACTTCGTCGTCTTCAAGTCTTATTCTCATTTTCAAAGCATTATAAGTTTGATAATTCTATAAGAGATTCCAATCCGTCCGCCGGTGGTGAACTAATTAAAAGCCTTTTCATGTTAAAAAAAAAGATGAGCTTAAGAAAACCATTGTGATGAGACTAGAGATAATGTTATTGATTTCTTGCACGCTAAAGACTTCGTCGTCTCCAAGTCTTATTCTCATTTTCAAAGCATTATAAGTTTGACAATTCTATAAGCTCCCGTTTGATTCAGGGTTAGGGTTAAGGGGAATATGGGGTTAGAAAATGTAGAAGTAAGAAATGGAGATAAGATAAAATAGAGAGGAATGTGATAGGTAGAATAGTAGTAATCTCGTAATCATTGCTTTGGTGTTTGGTGAAAAAATAAGAATAAAGTAGAGGTAACCCCCTTAACCCCGTTGTCAAACAAGGACTAAGAGATTCCAATCCGTCCGATACGGTGAACTAATAAAAAGCCTTTTCATGTTTAAAAAAAAATGATGAGCTTAAGAAAACCATAAGAGATCAATAGCATATGATTTTAACATGCCTTTGAATTTGATTAGAGATTATTCGTTCCAGATGATTTCCCATTTTTAATGAGTTATATAAAGTCGAAATTCTTTGCATATGGTATCAGCGCGTGATATGACATCTAGCTATCATTTTCTTTTCGTCTCCCTCTAGGTCTTCTCTTCCTACCAACTCCTCAACTCTTCAAACCTATTTTATTTTGAATATAAGAAGATCGTTAAGCTTTTAATTTAAGCTTATCATCAATGCCACGTGGTTAATTTGGGGAATATTTCATAGTAGTCACTTTAATTAATCATCTGCTTAAGCACAGTTTAGTCCCTAAAGAAGACATATAGAGAGATCCGGCTTGAGGTAATGCATATACCTAACATATTGATTGTTTACCAACTTAAGCTTTCTTTGAGATCTTGCTGAGATCTTGCTGTTCTTCAATCAGCTGATAGAGGGTTATTGAATTGTAGTAGAATATATAGTTACTTAAAGAACTTTTGCCAATCCTAAGCTGGGATTAAAGGGCTCATGCAATTAATCAAGAACAAAAAAAACCTATTGTGCTCATCACGATAAACTTTTATTCTACTCTAATATTCATGAATGTTTAAGCTGATTGGGATGAGTGATGTAATTACTTAGACGTCTTCTAAT
The DNA here is from genome assembly GCA_963920575.1 of Narthecium ossifragum. Taxonomy (NCBI): domain Eukaryota; kingdom Viridiplantae; phylum Streptophyta; class Magnoliopsida; order Dioscoreales; family Nartheciaceae; genus Narthecium; species Narthecium ossifragum. The sequence goes on from OY986974.1 coordinate 23,371,042, forward strand.
TAACACGTCAATCAACTCATGTTAAAGCAAGATTCATACATATAGGGTTTTTTTTTATATATCATATCTCAAAAACTAATTAAGATGATAGGAGCTAGAAATGAATCTAATTATTTACATTATATATCTTAATTCTCTCATTGAAGAAGCATGCATATCATATATATAACAAGCATGAATGGTATCATGCAAGCCTCATGCTTCAAGAAAATTTCTCTTTATCATTAAAGAGATTCTTCAATGAAAGAACCATACAAAATTTAACCAGAAGGTGCATGGAAAGAACCATACAAAATTTAAGATCAACATCATGTGAATAACCACCATTAATGTGATGATGTACGTAATAGCCGCTGAGATTTGTAATCTCGTGCGTGAAATCCTATCAGATTGTTCTTTAAACCCATCCATCAATGCTGAGAACCTGGGGTTGGGGTAGAGAGAGAGTCTGTCAGATTGTTCTTTGATCCGTCTAGGGGTGAGCATTCGGTTCTCGGTTTGGTTCTCGGTACAGAATCGAAGAGTCGAATTTTTTTCGATCGTGTTTTTAGAGAACCGAACCGAACTTATGAAGGAACCGAATCGAAATTGTTCGGTTCCAAAACCGAACCGAATCGAACTTTTTAGACCATAGGTTCATAGGCTAAGGCATGTATGAAAACTTCGGTTCTGACCCGAACCGAACAGAATTTTTTTTAAAGAACCGAAACCCGAACTTTTCATATATCTCAAAACCGAACCGAACCAAAAAATCGAAAAAACCGAACCGAATGGACCGAATTAATTCGGTTCTTCGGGTTCGGTTCGGTTCTGCTCACCCCTAGATCCGTCCATCAATGCCGAGACATAATCTGACTCATAAAATTATACATGTACGCGTGATATAGGGTTGTAATCAAATAAATAGAAATATGATAGTGTTGGGGGCATGGGGGCCCATTTGCTATGTCACATCATAATCAATTTCTGACGTGGCGCACACGTGACATAGGGTTAGTTATTATAGAAAGAGAGGAAGAGAGGAAGAGAGGAGAGAGAGAGAAGAGGTGGGTGGTTAACCGTGACATGTGGCACGAGATCCGTTAAGTGTATATATATATCATCCTTATATGATGCTATGATTATAAGTGAAACTTTTGTTATCCTACGTGACGAGAGAATATCCTAGATGGAGCCTATGTGACATGATAATCCTAGCTTGAGGGAGTTTAGTGGGAGGGAGTTATTGGGTGGTTATAAGGATGGGGTTGGTGGTTACCTCATCCCATGTGGTAGAAGGCACAACTAGTATCTATATATAAGGAGAGAGAGAGAGCGCTATTATCTTTGAAGAGATGGACATAAGGGGGTTTTCTGCAACAATACCAATAAGAGAGGGTCGGATGCAAATACCGATAAAGTAGGATTTATTCGCAATTAATATGGTCATAAAACTGGAGGATATTAGCAACAAAAACCTCTTTATTATTTTGTAATTCTAGTCTAATTTTTTTTCTTCTTCTTTTCCTTTGAAGCGAGTTGGTTGAGTTTGGTGGGGTTCCATGTTTGGGAGAACAAAAGCATGTGGGTTGCATGTGGGTTGCGTTGAATAATTCATGCATATAATAAACAAGACCATAAATAATATATAGACCCTCATCTATTTTTCTTTCTTAATTGTGATGATGGAGAGCTTCCAACAACACCCATGTGAATCATTAATGATGAACTATTGGACAACTTAATCACTAGTGGATATATGTAGAGCTGCTGCAGCCTGATGAATGGCATGATGATGAGGGTGGAGAATTGATTGTGAATTATTAAATAGATATAGATTGAACCAAATAATTAAAGAAGAATAAGAAGAAGATCCAAATGAAGCCCTCACATCTTTGTCAATGGAGTTTGGCAGATGTTTCAAAGAAATAAACTTGCCATTGTTTTTTTTTTTAATGAGTTGAGTTAAATAGCTGACACCTACAGTTTACACCACTACCAATTACAATGAGTTACAACCAAATGCCATTGTTATATGGTCTATATATAAGGTGATTTTAGCATATATATAGTTTCAATTGCCTAATTATATATCCTGGAAGATCATAAATTGCATATATGTATATCCCACATATATAACATTTTTTTTTTCCTTTTTTTCTTTTGGCATGGATGGTCCTTGGCCGTTCCGCCTAGACCTTGTTTGGTTTGGGGATATAAAAGGTAGGGATAAATGGGGATAAGAGATTCTGGGGATAAATAGAAAAGGTGTGAATAAACGGGGATCATGGATTTTGGGGTAGAAAATGTGAGGATAATGAGTAATGATTGAAAAATGGAGATAAATCACTCATAATTGTTTGGAGATATTACGTGTTTGGTACGGGGATAATGGGGTTAATGGGAATAAGAGAGGCCTCTTATTCCCATACTTATTCCTGAATATTTTTTTTTCTATTCCAAGTAATCATTACTCATTTATCCACATTCCACCTACTACTATCATTCTACTTTTTCTTATTTCGAGTAATCATTAATACTTTATTCTCACTTTCCCCGCTCTTTATTTCAGGTTTGTTAACACCAAAATCCCTTAACCCGGAATAGCTTATCCCCAGACCAAACACGGGAGCGGGGATAAATGATTTTGATGTTTGGAAATAAAATAAGAGATAAAAGGGCTATCCACACATATCCCTGAATCAAACGGGGGCTATAGGGTTGAAATCATTCTGTTTTTTATTTCAAGAATGGATCACTGCTCCTATGTTATATCCAATTCAGGACATCACTGCTCCTATATTATATCTAGTTCAGGACATCTTTGGAGGATTGTATTGAGAGAGGACTCCACTAGAAGTGCCCAAATAGGCAAATAGTAGCAGGACAGTAGTGCATGCAACATGCCATGAAGGATTCAGGCTGCATTCAGGTCATAAGCAGACAATCATGGCTATCCGACGCCCGGCCGTGACCCTGACAAAATGACAAACAAGGATTCACATGCCGGCGCCCGGCCTGCGACACGCCCATGTGCGCCGCCGGCTTGTCTGTCTGTGGAAAAAAACATCAAACCAGTACTTTTTTTTTTTTTTTTTGCTTGGAAAGATGGGACTAGTTCAATGGTGGGCAGCTAAATATTCCTAAATTTAACTGGAGCATACCTACCTGAGGTCCTCCCTTTTTAAAGGTAAAAGAAGAAGAAATGCTTGGCCTTAAAGAGTGTTGTAGGTTACTTATAAAAACAAAGTACTGATGAGTTGGTCAACTTTGCTCAACTTTCGAGATTAATTATCCGGTAATGCCGTCTCTTTAAGCCTAATTAAGGCGAACTGTCTGTGGAAAGCACTAAGCACCCCATGATTGAGGCTTGTTAATATTCTAATTTTTTGGCTAATAATGCAACTATTAGAGAACAAAGTTCAGCTCAAATTGACTATCATTGTTGAAGATGGAGCCAATGCGATCGTGCCATGTGTCACTATACAAAAAGTACCTAACTAAAGTCCAGAAACAAACAGACATGAGGGATGTTAAAAAGGACTAGAAAACACTGTTGAGAGAATATTTGTAGTGTTGTGTTAATTAAGAGGGGGATTTTAGACAAGAAGAATGTACCTTCTACATGGGTTGTGTTGGCTTGTTCAGTTCAGTGATTCACGAGATCCTTTGTAATAAGGGCCTACCTTCTTTGCCTTCTTATATCGGGGGCTATAATGATAGATATGTGATAGATGCAATCAAAACAAGTCATATACTCTCGCGTGTGTGTCCGTGGCACGTATCGTATTGTCCCGATCGACACATGATATGTCGTGCCATCTAGTATGGCACGGCCTGAACCGATATTCAGTGCGAATCTTTGTGCCGGTGACATGAAGCTCGTCCGAGTTAACAGATAAATCAGCGTAGGGTTCGTGTTGATACATGTATCGTGCTAGAGATTTGTCGACATGTCCTAGTTGGCACGACAAATCAACTGGACCCCTCGGGAGGTTAGGAGAATTTTAATGATTATATAAATATTTTTACAATAAAATTGTATGGCAAAAGAAGGTCATTTGAGATTAATTGTGGAATTGTCAAAGTGAAATGTATTATTGCTATTAACTTGGGCATGCCTATGATAGATATATAATGATCTAGAGCCATTATATGTTACATCAACAACAATTAGTCAATGAAATCCAGACGTGGTAGCTATAACATACTTGTCGATGGATTACTTTCTCAACAAAAAAATACTTGTATTTATTACAAGAAGATTCTTTATACTTTGCATTTTTCAAATAGACCCTAATCCCATAAACTGTAATTTCCTAGAAAAATGAATCATGGAAATGAGGAATTTTCCAACCTCATGCAGCTTTCATTGTTCAATTAGACAATGTGACAGCCAAGAAAGAAAGAGACACCCAAATTTAAGAGACCATTGATGTGGGTTTTTATCATTTGAGTACCTATTAACTTTAAATTGCAGGATAATTAGGTCAATTTTAGTTCATAATAGGTTGAGTTAAAAGGCTGCAAAAATCATGATTATTAGATTTAAATCATGAGACCAACCACTATGAACTGCAATGATACCCAAGAGATTTAAATCAAAGCTATATATAACAGTGACCATTAATAGTGGGGGTACTTGAGCATTAGTTCCTAGTGTGACACTAATATTAATGTGTTAAATATGATCTTTATGCAATCTTCACCACTAATCCAAGAACCACTTTGGGCCATTTGCCTCCACCAAGCATCCAATTATGCATTAGTGAAGTTGATAGAGACAGCCATCTTCTTCTTCTTCTTTTGTATTAAGGGCCTTCACCTAACCAAATACTTAATCAGTAACACTAATCTCAAGTATAGTTTGTAAGCATACTCTATGTTTATTTAATGCTCAATTAGGTAGCCATTATTTAGAACGGATGCAATCAATAGAACATTGAAAGAAAACAAGGGAATTTGTCATTATTATTGTTCTATTGTAGCAAAAGAACAAGCAAGAGATACAAGCCTTGCAATCCCAAATTCCAAATCACCATCTAATTTTGTTTAGAGGCTTTTTGCCTAATGTATACCTCGAGAAAATCGAATTACACTTATGTCCTCTTCAAACTATAAATTTACTTCTATGCCCTTCAAAAATCTCCTCTTATTATGTACATGTCTTTTGACTAGTTTGACTATACAGTATATATGACTCGAATGCCATGTACGTGTAGTTACATGACTCATAAGTCACGTCATAAAATGTTATTTTATAAAATAGATTAGGTGAGCCTTGTGCCACATGGACCATCCGGTACGGTAACCGTTCACTCCCACTACCCCTAACCACCCACATCCACTTATTATAATAGATACATATACATAAAACTAAAAATGAAGAAAAGAATCAAAAACCCCTTTCGTCTTTAATGCATGAACGAAAAAGGGCTAACAATGAGGGACCCCCACCCCCTAAATGGAACCACCACTGTTTCTTAGAACATGGAGGAGAGCAACCCTCTCAAAACCTCTCTTGTTTCCCGTAAATACCACTCCCAACTATAAAAACCACCTCCTCCTCCTCCTCCTCTTCTTCTTCTTTTTCTTCTTCAATCCATCATCTATCGATCCATGGAGATCGAGTCGGCCAAGTGCGAATGCTGCGGCCTCAAGGAGGACTGCACGCAGGACTACATCAGCGCGGTGAAGGCGAGCTGCGACGGCAAATGGCTGTGCGGCCTCTGCGCCGAGGCCGTGAGGGATGAGGTGAGCAAGGGGAGGAAGAGAGGCTGCGGAGTTGAGGAGGCTGTCAAGGCCCACATGTCCTTCTGCAGGAAGTTCAAGTCCAACCCGGCTTACCGGGTCGCCGACGGCATGAGGCAGATGCTCCGGCGGCGGTCCGGCAACGACACGTCATCCGCCGCCTCCTCGGCCTCGGTAGGGTCCTCCAAGAAGTACGGCAGGTCGGCGAGCTCCTCCCAAGTAGGGGATGATTCCTCCGTCCCATTTTTCCGAGTGGATTGAGTTTTTAATTAGGATCAGTCAGGGAAAGAAGAAAAAAAAAAAGAGATAAAGATCTGATCATGGTTCTCCTATGTTTTTTTTTTCCTTTTTCCCCTCCTCCGGTTCTAGATTTTGATGATGGTTTGTACAGAGGAAGAGGATTTGAGTTCATGGAAGCTCTCTAAAGACTTCAGGACTTCTTCATCCATCCAATTTTTCTTCTTCTTCTTTTTTTTTTTTTTTTTTTGCTTCGAATGAATTTTCGATCTTGCCTGCATTATATATGTTTCTGAATTCTAAACAACTTTCAGGTGAATTAATATCGACTGAGAGATGAACAGGATTGGAAATTAATTTTCGAAATATTCGAAGAAATCTCGTGACCTTCAATCCTCCTGTGATAATTAATTTCCACTGATGGCTTGCATTTTTTTTTTTTCCCTTCAATCGGTAATTATTCCAAACTTCTGTAGAACATCAACAGTTTTTTGCAGTTGATATCTGAAAATACCTAAGAAAAATAGAAGCTTATTCCTAGTTTTAATTTGTGTTGTTGATTTCGCATAAGGTGCCTAATTTTATGATTTTTTTCAGAGAAAATATAGAGTTCTATAATGACGTCATTTTAAAGTGGAAAAAAGCTCTATATTAACACTTTAGTTCAACCAAAAATAAAATAGGACCAATAATTTTTAATTCGATTTCGGAGGAGATATGGAATTCAATGGACATTCCATAACCATATCGGACCCGGATTTTGAACTTAGAAGATGATCCGACCCGTTGATGCTCGAAGAATGATGAAGCCATCATGCCATGCCACGTGTCCTTATCAAGAACAATCTCCACCGTCCATTCCAGTTACCGTTGAGACTTTCGAATTTCAAATCCCCTCCCCTCCCGTCCCGTGGAACAACCAATATAGCAACACTTGTTAGCTAGTGAGAGAGAGAGAGAGAGAGAGAGAGAGAGAGAGAGAGAGAGAGATGAAGACGGCGGCGCTAACGGCCTCGGCGGGCTCGTCGTTGCGGACGCCGGCGGCGTCGTCCCGGGACAGCCGCTGCGGTGACAGCTGCTACTTCCCGGGATGCCGGAAAGACGCCAACTGCGGGTGCGACATCTGCCTCGACAGCATCCACGCCACCCGCGACCTCGTCCCCTCCTCCGCCCTCACCAACGCCCCAAGAAGGGCAGTGCCGCCACCGTACTCCGATTCAAGAACACCTCCTTCGAGCCCCAGGACCACTGCCGACTCACCCCTCTCGGGCCCGGCTACGCCGCCCATCGATTCCACCGCGAAATCTCGGCCGGTGAAAACCAATCCAGTCGAGAAGAAGAAGGCGTCGTCTTGGGCTCTTGGGTACCGGGTTTTGAGTATTTTTGGGGGGTTGGTTTTGATTTTGGGTGTGGAATTCGGTGTCCCGGTGGTGGTTTCGAGGGGTTTTAGGCCAAGATTGACGGAGGAGGTGGCTGATAGGATCGCCCAGGAATCGCGTGGTTTTGGAGGACAAATCAAGGGGAGTTTGGAGATGTTGGAACAGAGGATTGAAGGAGTTGTCGGGGAAGGGGTTTTCCATTGCAGCTCGCTGGAATCTGGCTGGGAATTTAAGCAGGTGATCTCTTTTGTTCTTCTAGGGGAAACCCAGATGGAAATATTCCTCTTTTTTTCAAAGTTTTTTGGGCTTTGATTGATTGGGTTTCCAAAAATTTAAAAGATTTGAAGAAAGTTGAGTTGAAACTATTCTTTTTCTTGAAGAGCATTTGGATTTAACAACTTGGCTCTAGAAATTAGAGTTATACTATTTTCGGTAGTTGTTTGGAAACAAGAATTGGTGGTCCTCCTTTTGTTCTAGGGGAGACCCAGATGGAAGGAAGACATTGTTCCTGTTCTTCGGATTTTTGAGATTTAATCAAATGGGTTCCTCAAAACCTAAAGGATTTCAATACAACCAATATGAAGCTCGATTCTTTCTCTCAAGAAACCATTGGAGTCATTGGAAACATGAACCTGTAGTCCTCCAATTATGACAGTGTGTAATTAATGCGGTGATGGAGATCATATTTGAGCAAAACCAAGATGAAAACTAATGCTTGTACTAGAAACAACATGGAATTTCTGAAATTAGTTCGACAAACTATGAGAATTGATGATGTTCTTGCAATTGATGTTACTGATAGGAGCTGTTAAAACAAGAATCGGCAGTCCTCCAATTGCAACAATTTGGACTTGATACTATGTTTAAGATCATATCCTGACTTTAGCAAAGGCATACATGCATGATGATGAACTTGTAATTTTGTTTACAGGAAGGTCATATGTTCTTCCACTGGAAGTGTGTGATCTACAAGTCCAATACAGAGGAGCTGAGTGTGTGGGGAAGCCCCCTTCGAAGCTCCGGCCTACTCCTCACCGGCTTTTCTCCTCGATCACTAACAATTCTTTCAGGAAGAATCACAGAGGTGATATATATTGATACGCCTCAAACTTTTGCTGAAATCTCGCACTTTCTTCTCCTCTATCCCATGCTAAAACTTCTCACTTCTGTTGCTCAGTGGTCAAATGGAAAGCTCGTGTCAACTCTAAGAACAAGCAACGACAGCTCATGGACATGCGTGCAATGGAGCACGGCGGCCATGCAACTGGATTCAAACACATGGGTCTTGGAGTACCGGCGAAGCCCATTGCTGAAGGGCCGAGGATTGCTTCAAGCTTCATGGATGATGCTGAGGGTGAGAGCCAAAAGGATGGCGGAGGAGCTGAAGCAGAAGCCTTGGAGGTTGTTGCTACAGCCATATGGTTCCCAACATCAGCACATCACTGAAGAGAACAAATACCCAACTTGATTAAGCATCAAGCTCTGAAGTAGATCTCATCTCTTGTGAGAAAAAATTTGTATCTTTTAGCCTTTCTTTTTTGTGAATTAAACTTGGATGAAACCTAGGATGCAGCAATGTTACTATCACTTTGAAATCATGAATCTTTGACTTTGCTCTAGTTATTTGCCTGTGTTTTTGCATCTGAAATCTTATAGGATTCGGGTTTGGATCCGAAGACTTTAATCCGGTAGCGTAGACAAACGTAGCCATATGGATCCGAATACTTTGGGTCCGTTTGGATTGAGAATAGGATAGGCTTGTATGTCGGATAAAGGAAAAGTTATATAAACATTAAATATAATTATGTAGGATTATAAATAAAGTGTTTGAATGTATAAATGTAATTTATGTATACTTATTCTCAATTCAAATGAGATATTTAAGTCGTTGGGTGGGCCAACCGGCACGAGTAACCAAGCCGGTACGGAATCTACGGATGTGGATCCGACCCGTTGGCAGGTCTTACTAGTGAGCTTTCTCCCCCCTTCGTCCACGCATCTGCAGGCATGGGAGACGTGTTAGCCGAGCTCGAGGACGTCCTCCGCTCGAAGCCCAGCAAGGTGCCGCCTTTCCCCCATTTCTAGGGTTTTACCGACCCTCCCATTTGCTCCGTTTCTGGTTTTTCTCATCTCTCGCGTAGGATTTGTCTAGTTGTAAAGAACAAAACCTTCCTCTTTTCGCCGAAAATTGAGGTTTTTTTGGCTCGATTTGGACGCTTGATGGATTAGGAGGTTGGTCTGCAGGATAGGATAACAGATGCGGAGGTTGTGGTCCTCCGGGGATGCAAGAGAGCGGCGATCAGGGACTTCACGGTGGGCGCATTGGCCTCGTCGGCGGTCGCGTGGGCTGGTATTGTTTCATGGTATCTTCAATTTTTAGTGGTTTTGTTCTAATTGTAAGATTAATAGCAAAGTTTGCTTCTTGTGAAAAGACCTTGCACATACCAATCAGCGAATGGTAGGACAAAGGATCTACTTTTTTGGGTTGTTTAACTTTTATTTTTGCGGGATCATTCTATGCATTCCCATGAATAGTGTTTAACTTTCACTTTTTTTTTTTGCATAATATCACTCATGCAAAACCATTTTCTAGATTACCGACTAATTTTACTGTTGTGAGTGAATGGGTTAAAGTTGGGATCTTGGTACTGGAACTAATATGCACGGTGCTTGTGTCGAATGGTTGTATGGGGTAGATATGTGTTGTCATTTCAGTGACTATTTACACGATAGAGCTTGTCATAGCACCTACTTGTTGTTTTCTCAGGCTTCATTGCTGAAACAAGATCCTCTAGTTTCGCGTCATGTTATGTTGCATTTTTTAGTTAGCCGGAAGTTATTTTGGTGTCTAAACCAGCTTTGCCGTGAAAGAATGACAGAGGGCATGGAATTGGACTTATCTGTCATGGTTGACTTGTTGCTGCCATTCCCATCTTTGCATTTTTTTTAATGAATTGTTTGAGCTATAAGTATATAGGCAATCAGGATCTTTCGTTGAGATTAGCATATACATGGGAGGATGGTAGAAGGGCATTGCATTGGACCTGTTAGCCTTGGTCCTAAACTTTCTTGAATATAGATTAGAGGTTTATTCTTACAGGTGGACGGTTGGACACAGATTCGGCTTAGGTCGTTTGGGATGGATCGACAAGCTTGCTTCTCCAACACTGTTTGAATTATTAGAGTTGCACACAAATTCAGATGCGCTCTTGAGTTTGAAATTGGCATATGCATAATGGATGATTAACACGTTTCATATTTGTTACTTGAATCATTGCTCTTTTGCCCAGCCCTACTTCGTGAGATAATAATTTTTCTTACGCCACCCATGACTTTCTGAAACTAAATTCTTAGTATCAAGGTAATTGGTGAATTTGGGATCTTGGTCTTGGAACCTGCATGGCCAGACAATCTCACCCAGTCTTCTTCCATTTGCAATACTTGTATCTATTTTTTCTGTCCTCATCTGTATTACGTCAAGAAATTAAGCCATCTTTGCTTTAAGAGATATTATTCATTTCATCTTGCTCTTCTCTCTTATCTGCTGATGTTGATTTTGTTCAACATAGATCATATGGCTTAGACTTTAATATATACATCTCTAGCTTGCTTTTGCCATTGCTTTCAATAAGCCCTTGTATTCTAAGCTTGGTGTTTTCATATTCTGCAGCTTCACGGAGTTTAAAAACTGGCCAAAGGTTCAACGTTGCTGTTGGTAAGCTCACGAGCATACTCTTTCTTTAAATCATCAAATTGAGACCGATAAGGGCACATGAATTGTTTAGACTTCATAAACTGGAAAATCCAAGAAAATTAAGCTTTTTGTGTATTTTTATGATTCTGTACCATATATAGGTAGCCAAGTAAGAACCATGGCAATCCCCTCCATGAAATTGCTTGGTTGGACTGCACTAGTTTCTTAACATTTTGCTAGAATAGTTTTCTGTACTAAGAAATATAACCATCCATCATCAATGAGAAAATTGTGAGTATTGTGTAATCTTCATACTTATGTGTTACTTGTACATTCCATTTAATTGGTACAACAAATAGGACCTTGATCATGATCAAAATGTTGGACCACCCCCCCCCCCCCCCCCCCCCCGTTTTTTAGCTACATAGTTGGTATATGCGGTCAACTAGGTGTGACAATTCTCAACATCTTGCAGGCTCTGCCATGTTCTCAGGGATATGGACATTTAATAGATCACTAAATTCTTGCCTGGAACAAATGCTTGGACTTGAAGGAAGTCGCATGCAGAGGGAGTTGGCCAACATGTAGGTTCTCATGCCTTGCTTTCCAAATATCATCTGTTCTGTAAGGCACCATTTTCTTCCCTTATCATGTAAGCTATTTATGGAAGTGACGTCTTGAGATTATTTCTAATTCATGCCAGAATTTTGATGAAGCACTGGAATAATGAGTCAAGGATGAAGCTTGTGAGCAAGCATTTCTACCCTGAGCAAGTATTTAATGACTCGAATCAAGATAAACCATTTTTAAGATGGCGATATCGAAGTTCTTATCTAGATAGCACAGTTATTCAAAGGATTGAAGACAGCAGGGACCACATGGGACCTCAAATGCAACCAAAGCAATTCACTGTAAGTATGATTCTTCCGAGGCACAATGACAGGTTTACTCTATCAATTAATGCAATAGTTCCTTACTCCAAAATGTTAGGAGACTCTTTTTTTGGGTTGTTTCAGAGGTGCTCAGATGGAGATATGATTGCAGATCCTCTAGATTGTGTTTTTGGCTACCCAGAAAACAGCAAGGAGATAACGCATTCTGGTAATGTCAATGTCCCGTCCAGAAGGTGGTCTCGCGCCCAAAGGAGAGCTCAACGGCGTCATCGAGCCCACCATGCAGAAACCTCTGATGAATCAGGTCATGAGAATTGAAGCATAATTCTGCTGTAAATCAGCTTTGTACACTGCTTCAATTGCTTAGAGCATACCGCCCTATTCTGATGGCACAAACCTCTAAAAATCTTGTATAATCTTGCATTTGAGGTTTCTGGATGACCTAGAACCTGAAAAGTCTCATTCATTAAAGGATTCACCATGCCAAAGACCGATGGCGTGATCACATGCCATCGATGAACTGTAAAAACCATCCTTGAGCAGCCCTTAATGAGTTTGCTGTGTTGATTGATAAATCTTGAAGTTACATTTAGCGGTAACCTTACTTGATTTGGTACCTCACTTCTCAAATAAAACCAGAGATGTGTTTTGGCTGGTAAAATTCACAAATATATATATACTCAGCAGTATTTGCCATGTTGGTCGGCATGGCCGGCGTATACCGGCGTGGAATGATATGTATCGCGCTGCTCATTTACTGACACAATTCTCGTATCATTACAAATCCCGTGCCAATACATGTAATAGCTCAAAAGAGCTTCTTCGAAATCCATGTCCAATGTTGGCATGTGTTATGTATGCCGGTCACGGTAATTTGTGACACTCAGATCGCACATGAGAATAATTGATACAGAAAGACTCTTACATGCTTAATCACAACCAGCTTATACTAAACTTGTGCTTCAAGGGTACCTGATAGTACAAGAGAGTCATTGCCAAGTATTCTTACTGCCCTTTCTGCATGAAAACTTCAACATAAGACCTGTTATAACATGAATGAATCATGCAAAACCACTTTGAGAGTAACAGTTGCTGGTACTGAGAAATTTTGAGCATTGATGACAACTGAGCCATTTGGATTAACAGAGAGACTAATAACTATTTAGCAGGAGAGCACACTCAAACATGTAACGTACAGTAAACAGCAACTTTATTTTCCACTCGATAGAATCGAAACTCTTGAGTATATTACAGTCGTATCAAAAGTGTTTACATACAATAGGTACAAACTTATCACGTTCCCAATTTATAGGGAATCAGAGATATCGTATCGAGTTCGCAGTACAAAGCTCACTGGTTTCCAGCGAGCAGACACTCAATAAAATGGTTGAGTCGTTGTTTCATTCACAATACTCTCTGTACAGTTTCCGCCACCAGAGTTTTCTTAGAAGTGGCGGGGAAAGCAATTCCTCGGGCATTAGTTGAGATGCACAAAACGCTAAAAAGCAAATGGCAGCACCTTCCAACTATTGAACCCATCAGCGCAGACCAGACCAATGCTCGTATTCACAGTTTTAACAAATGTTTTAACAAAATCGTGGAGTTGTGTCTACTGAGATCTCTTGTGTGACTGGTGGGCTCTGGGCATCCTGCTGGGAAGGAATGACAAGCTGCTGCAAGGATTGGAGAGCGGTTATAAGCTGTGCGAAAGATGGTCGCAAGTTGGGCTCCCTGGAAAAATCAAAAGAAGCCAAGCTCAGTCATAATCAAAATTGACGATAAAAGGCAAAAAAACATTCCTCAAACTGATGCGGAAGAAGATGAATCAAGAAATTCTGCCAGATTTACTCCACTTACGTCTGCCAGCATTCCCAAATTATTCTTGCAACCAGCGGATCGACTTCTTTTGGGATGTCAAGCCGCCGGTTCTGGAAACCAACGGCGCCCACCACCTGCATTGGGTTCATGCCACTCCAAGGCATCCTCAAAGTTGCAAGCTCCCATAAGATTACTCCAAAGCTATAAACATCGCACCTGTGCAAACTCCACATATAAGGCAAGTACAGCACAAGCAGATGCACATGCACACACACCCACACAGAGAGCACATGTACTAAAAACCCACATGTACTAAAAGCCCATATGTTATAACAACAAAAACCGTAAAAGCAGAAGCAGCAACAACTGAACTCTGGTTGGACTTGTCTTTTGGGTTAAGATTTTCAAATGCAACACTAGTGCATACCACATCATCCAAGATTCCTGATTTTTTCTTGATAACCTTATTAGACACCATTCTTATGATCACATCAATCATCAATTACCCAGAAAAGATTTCAAGCAATTCTCACTTTTTTTAATCGAGAAAAATCAGAAAGAGACCGTATCACATTAATTTGGATATCCCTGATCTGGCAAAATGTTTGGAATTCAAATATAGCAGCATTAGAAAGGAAAAAAAAAACAAATTACAAGCAACATTTACCTTGATGCCTCCTACTTTTTTTAAAACTCGCACATACACGATTTGGTAAGAATCTTGTTGCCATCTGATACTTTGCAGCTCCCTACCTAGTGATGGTTATTCCAAACTCTGAAGTTAAGTTTCTAGACCACCAGAAAGGCAGAAACCTAATTTTACCTTTCTATCCCATAAGTGTTTGATATAACCTAGTCCTGCTCATTGATACTTTGCACTTTTGCAGCTCCCTACCTTTGGATGGTTATTCCACACCATGAAGTTAAGTTTCTAGACTACCAAAAACCTAGTTTAATGTCTGTGTAGCATAAATGTTTAATATAACCTAGTCCTACTCATTGTCCTCTTTCTTGAGGAGAAATATAGCATTAGGAACATAAAGTTGAGGAAGAAGTTTGACCTAGGTACGTGGAGCCGAAAGCACAGATCATGCAAGTGTATGTATAGTAGCCATAGCTTGCTTGCCTATCTAAGGCGCTGACTATCATCTAATGGTTTATCTCCTGTCTGTAAAAACTTCAATGCAGAAGTTTCTCATATATCTTAGAAATAAAAAACCAGAAACTGACTACACTAAGATGCATAAGATATCATTCTAGAAATGTAATTGAGACATGTTACTGGACATGACCATACAATTTGATAGTGAAACTCACTTTTCATTGGATGGTTCATTGCGCAGAACTTCTGGTGCCATCCACTCCGGCTATAACATTTCAAGTAGAAAGTTAGAAAGAAATTGCATATTCTATGTTATATAGTTTAAGAAGTCCACCAGACGTTGGAAACTGGACATTCTCGGCCTCGAAGTAATTCAAAAGTAAATCTAAAAGAACAAATACTCACCGTCCCAGCAGTAGATTTGGATGACAAAAATGTATTATGCTTCAAACGTGAAAGCCCAAAGTCACAAACCTGCATATTTGTTATAACAACACCCAAGAAATTATAGCAAACTAGTAACATATAACCTGACAACAGGTAAAGTATCAAATTACTAGCTATTTCAGTCATTTATGCCATGTAAAAATCATGTCAATGACTAATTGTTCTTGTAGATGTGATAGGCTACAGCCTTTTGAATTTTAACTAGTAGTATTTAGTCACAGACCAACAGATAGCCTTTACAATTCTATTTCAGGCTGAAACAAGAAGCCAATTACAGTGTGGAATGGTCAAAGCACATGTTCGTTGTATCAAACACCATTCCACATTCATAAGGCAGGATTTCAAATGGTATCATAACCTGTCTACTAAAATTGACTTGGCATTCTCGATCCACATAATGGTCACCGTTTTTGGTAGACTGACAAGAATTATGACTCTTCATGTAATCACAACTGGCACAGCCCCATCATTGCTCTTGTTCAATAGTAGCTAATGGATCACTTCCAAGATAAATTATACTTGTGATAATAAATTGGCAAGGATTGTCTCTGAGTTGGGTTGTGTAAGATGCACGCTCTCTTGTTCAATAGTAGCTAATGGATCACTTCCAGAAGGGTAATATGAAAGAAAATGTCTAGAGATATATGCACAATATTAAGCTTGCTTCAAAATTCTCAAGGCAACAGACGATACCTTAACAGTCCAATTTTTGTCTACTAACAGATTTGGTGATTTCAGGTCCCGATGGACAATTGTTGGCGAGCTAGAATGCAAGCAACTCATGCCCTTCGCCTAAGTTTTAAAAAAAGAAAGAAAAGGAAAGAGGGAATCATCAGCTTGTACAAGATTGGCAAACAAAAGATTGCATCAAGAACATTCCAAGGAAGCCATACCACATCAAGAGCCATCTTGATCCTGCGTTTTTCATCAATTTGGCAATATGGCCGATGGAGCATTCTATACAAGCTTCCTCTGGAAATTGAAATGCAAAAATAGTCAATTACAATAGCATGTGCATTTATATCCCGTTTTGCTCAAATATTTGGATCGTCGGGAGGTTAAAATTGACAAATTACACAAGAATATCAGAACAGCCAATAAGTTCCTCAATCAGTAGTTTACATAAGTAAGAAAAATACTGGCTAGAGTACTGGGCAAATCTATATGTTTTTCTCGAAAGAAGTTTGATAACCTGAAGAGCAAATTCATCTCTTTGATCATCATATAAACAACTAAGAGAAAAAATTGACAAAAAAACTAGGATTTGACAGATAAGCTGAAAGAAACCAGAAAGATATCTTTTTCCAATCAAGCTAACAAATACAGCATAAGCAGAGACCTCTAGAATTTTTTTTTCCAAAGGTGCTATTCAGCAAACAAGTGAGAGAGAGAGAGAGGCATAATGATCATGATTTAATATAGTTAGCAGGTTCAGGACACCCTAGATCCGAACTTATAAGAGGGGATCCTTCTTTTACCTCGGAAGAAACTCAGAAACAATAGAGAGGTTAGGAGGACGAGTCACCGCACCCATAAAACGGACGACATTTGGATGAAGCAATCTGCGCATTATTCGGACCTAACAGAAACAACTTTTTATAACTAGTTTAGCATAAAAATTAGTTAAAACAGAATGTAGCAATTGTAGAACCTCAGCATAGAACTTGTGAGCAATAATAATCCTAACTAAAAGAATCTAACTTACCTCACTTCGAAACTCATCCAAAGCACCACCATAAAAATCCTGGTCCAAAAACTTCTTAACAGCTACTTCCTGCTTTTCATGTAAAAACCATATCATTTCTACACAGCCAAGTCAAAATCCACATTAAATAACAGGACAAATAGATCTTCAAGATAAAGACAGTGAAAATAGCTCACTTTGTTTCTAGCTACCACAAAATAGCATATCCAATTGGGAGTCCTAGTCAACCATTAATTTCAGAATGTAGTTTTGACAACCACAGATGAGAGAAGTTAGTGAGACAAAACATGAGAATATAGTTCATACTTGCATAGTGCATATAAAAAAAGACAACCATGCTCCATATTTTAACCATTGGTGAGGAAGATAGGAACAATTCAATTTCATTCACTCCATGTACATCAGGTAAACGATTCTTATTTTCAATGCAACGCCAGGATCATGTTGACAACTATGATCAGACTTGGAGCTTCACAAGTTGACAAAAATCCAAACCTTCCCTGACAAATTCAGTCAATCTCCTAACAACAGTTTTATCACATGCAACGATTTCTTTTAATGCAACATACTTATTTGGATAAAAATAATACATAACATTCAATATTCTCAATGGAATGACAAAGAAATGGCAAAATATAAACGATAACATAATTGGATATGCTAACTATATTAAATGGTTATAATTAGAAAACTGCAAACTGCTCATATAATAAGAAAAATGAAATTGAAGTGGAAGAAGAGATAATGGTTAAGAAGAAATAGAAAGGTTATGATTTGCATCTCCATGTTATCCACTGCTCTTATACTACTGGAGGGTCCCAGACAATGTAACCAAGAAAATAGATAAGTAGAAGATTGCATACCGTGCCATTCCAATCTGCACGATACACTTCTCCATAAGAACCTGTTAATAGGACAGTGCTGATTGGTCAATTTCTTGGACTGACCAGGTAATCACTACAAGGAAAGATATACCTAGATACCATATATCCAAAGTGTTCTCGGCAAGATATTCTTAAAAATTGCAACATGAGCATCGATATCATCAAAAAAACACATGAGTTTCATGTGACCACACTTGTAAAGCTAGGTAGCAGTAACACTAGAAGGAACCAATTTAGAGCACCAAATAATAATATGATCAAACTACATCCCAGCATAAATATCTTTTTAGGTGCAGAAACAGCTATCTGAAGAACAAGATGAGTACCATTTTCCAGCTTAGAATAAAAAAAAAAATGTCAATATCTCAATTCTAAAGTAAGAAGATTTACCTAGTCCAATCCTTTCGCCTATGTGAAGGTCTTCCCATGGGATTTCCCATTCAGCTACGTCATCTAGCATTGGGTCAAGCCTACTTTGCCTGGTCTCTGATGGAGAGGTATAAGATTCTATATCCTTCGGTACGTCTGTACCAATAAATCTATCATCTGTGTATTTTTGCCTGTCGTGCTTGCCATTGATTTTTTCTGCTGGTTCTTTTAGCCCATGTGGTATGCTACTTTGTGAACCGAATGCATGCATATGATTTTCTTGTAGGCTCTTTTCCGAAGATTGTGCTGAGATCATCATTTCATTTGCTTGAGCAATATCTAACTTACCATGTCGATTTACTCCTGAAGAAATTCTTGAATTATTAGCTCTGTGTGGTGGCCAGGCAGAGTTTCCAGGAGAACTATCATTTTTGTTAGTGGCTGAAGTTGCAATCCCAGCAGAATATGATGTATCATGAACAGCAGCATCATTAACATTGGAGCTGTCAGACAATTTCACACCAGAGGAGCTTGAAGTATGTGATGACGATGGGTTGTAATCTTTGTATCCTACATCTTTTCTGGGAAACAGCCCTTCCACAAAATTGGACTGCTTCGCATTTGGAACCTCATTGCAAGCAGGGCGATTTTTCCATACCAAAGGTTGTGGGGGTCTACCAGGACCTGTGGCTACATTCTCTCTACGCTTCTGATATTCAGATTTTCTATTATCAGTTCCTTTGTATTGCATAGAAGCTTTTCCAAATCCAACCTGCTGGAATGGGTTCAGTTCAGAAAAGAGATTTCTTAAGTCCTCATCTTCTGATTTTTGAACTACATTAAGCTTTTCAGTCACTGAACTCTCGCTGCCTGTGCGAACCTCTAGGATGCCTTTTTGCTTGAATGATGCATTAGCAGGTGATGGCAACCAACTCACCTGATCATTTGTAAGTGTATTCATTGTCTCTCTAGAAGAACTGCTTCCAACGTCTGATGATGATGGACCAATAGGAGCACTTGGAACATAAGGCCCTATTACTCCCTTTTCATTTCTCAATTTCTCATTGAGAGCCTTATTACCATCTGAGGCTGAAGTTCCAACTCCACTTTCATTCTCACCATGTGATGCTTCCAAGCTCAAAATGTCATTGCTTGAAGTAGTGGGGGACCAAGGATTATGGCTCAATTTCGGATTATAAGAATTCAGTGAAGCATCCCTTGCACTTAATACATCTTGTGGAATTAGAGTTCCCGGGGCAGCCATAAGATCAACCAAGAATTCTCTAAGAAAAGCATCAAAGTTAGCAAAGAGAAGGAAAGGATAGCTGGATTGTATGAGTGAACAATTCTCCCAAATATATGGCAAGCAATATGCATATTGGAATAACTCCTGTTGCAGATGCTCTCACATTTCCCAATCATTCACCACACAACCAGCACTTGCAATCTAGATACTGCATTCAACGCTTTGATTTTCACACCACCCTTATCGGGTTATCAAAGGGTGGACCTACATTTGTGCCCAGGACTATAGGCTACAAGTGCATTTTATTACTCATAACATGCCATTACATTTCGTCAAGAAGATTAAAGATTTTGTATAGCACCAGGCTTCATGAATTTATCAATTATGGATTAACATCCTATAAACAGCAGAGAAATGAAATGAGGGGAAAGCTTAAAATGTAAATGACAGGATAAATGAGATGAAATGCTGATGCAGCCATCATCAACTAGACATAATGACTTTGACTTCAAAGTATTTCAACAACAAATGAAGGATGTATCATGAGATAGCATTCATGTAATATTCATTATTGGAACTATTTAAAAAAAAAGGTCATGTTTACCAACCTATAGATCCAATTTACAACTTATTCATTTGCATAGAGGTTCAATCTTGCCTTTGTACTCATCCTAGAAATCTCGCAAACATGTCTGCTTCCCATTATCAGCTAAAGTCCTCCTGTCTGTCCTTGTAACTTTATCACATAAATGGGAACCAGTATCTAATAGAGAAGATGTTGCTAAGATGTGCCTAACAGCAACCATATGAAATCACACAGCATCTTATGCCCCAGTGGAAAGAGTCTTCATTCAGACTACCATTCCAAGAATCTAATAGACCAAGTAGAGCAGAAATATCAAAATAACCTGATACACTTCGCATCAAGCATGATGACTCCAGTTCGAACTCTAAGTGAAGCATATAGCAGGGAAAAAACAGTCCAATATGGAGGAGAGCAAAACACTCGTGCAATTACTTACCTGTCATTATCCATCTTGATAATGTTAACAGCATCATAATCAATGCCAGTGTAGTGACTTCCTTTAACCAGCCTGCAAGAAATCCCGACATTATCCGCAAGTACCTGCATGGAGTCGAGTCATAATTTAAATTCATT
This sequence comes from Narthecium ossifragum, assembly GCA_963920575.1. Taxonomy (NCBI): domain Eukaryota; kingdom Viridiplantae; phylum Streptophyta; class Magnoliopsida; order Dioscoreales; family Nartheciaceae; genus Narthecium; species Narthecium ossifragum. The sequence goes on from OY986974.1 coordinate 23,391,705, forward strand.
CCCCAGTCCGATAACCGGTTTCCAAAAGATAACAGCGAGATTAATATAGCTAACGAGGAGCCTTTTCTTTCATAGATTAATCAAAAATATAATCAGGTAGGCCATGGCAAGAATAATTTTTTCATTGTGTGCTTTGCATCATATAACACAAAAAAAGCATGCTGGCATGGATCCTGTGTCAAACATAATATGGAAAGCTTTTGTGCCTATCAATTATGCAAGTTGATGATGCTAAAAGCACTTTATTGACTTTATATACAAACAAAACTTTTAGCTCTCACTTGCGTTTATGTAAACTGATGCTGCTAAACTGCTAAACTACCATTATTGACTTAACTATATAAACACAATTTCCAGCTTTTAGCCCCCCCCCCCCCCCCCCAAAAAAAAAAAGCAAGAATGCAGCATATACTATCTCAGCTAATTGCCAATAGTACTATAAACAAGAGCAGGGCACGCACAGACCAGAAAGGCTTTTAGTAACTTTCCGCCACCTCTTGGACAAGTAGTTTGTACAAGATGCAAAAAAGTCCATATATCATCTTTAAAAGAAAACAACACAGCCAGATCCAACAATAAGTAAATAATATGCATACCCTCCAAGAAAAACATAATTACATGCTCCTGCTCCACAAATGAGCTTCGCGATATATGCACATCATTAATAGTGCAAACAAACTACTTCAGAAAGCATTTTAGAGAAAGACAAGAAGTTAGACCAATACATTCAGATATGCAGACATTCAAAACTAGCTCAACTTTGTGTCTAAAGAAAAAGAACTGATGAATTTCTCATTCCTAGCCATGTAAGCTTTGCCACATATAAGCTATTGATGTTAATGCTGGAAGGTAAACAGCAGCAAAGTGTACAATAGTTACCTTGAAAAGCAGAGCACGGTGACGAGATAGACCTATTTGTATACAACCGATAGGCAATAAGCTTGTCTGCAGTGAGGTTCGTAACTCGGTGCTCTTCTCGAGCCATCTTGCTAACATGTCGTTCGCATCCCTCACAGGACCGGCCATATGATCTGCAACAAGCTCTGATATCCTTTGCACCAAAAGCCCAACCTCACCAACAGGACAGTCTAATTTTATACACTGTGCAACTTGCTCCAACTCAATTAGAGCATTGTCGATTGCATGATTGACAACGATAACTTCAAAACCAAGATCCCCATTTTGAAGATCCACCAGAGATGGCATCTTTCCACAGCTCACAGGATCGCCACAGAATCCAAGAATATCATAAAACCCATCCACAACTTTTTCCCCATAATCAAGCACATTGCACTCCTGGTCGACACCGCACATGGAAGAGAGAAGCATAATTATAGTAACACATTAGATAAGAGAGTAATCATTTTACAGTGATCACAATATCTATTATACAAAAAATCTAGATGAGTCTTTAAAAATGTATGAAGATGATTTATACTCAAGAACCATAAGCTCACAACAAAATGCATATAGTGTTGATATGTAGTTTTGACTACTTCCAAAACACCACCAAGAAAGTAGACACAGCAGAACAAAAAATCCCAGTAAAGCCGTATGTGCTCTCAATACCTTGAGCATGCTAGTGCCATGAGCACACTTACACTCAATAGGATTCCCAACCCTCCATAGGCTGATGGTTGGTACATGTGAGCCACAGAATCCTCTCTTCCGTTTGAAAATAGGTAAAAACCATTACAAAGACTAAAATGAGTGGTTGCAGGGTTTATAAGCTACATGCATCAAGGCATATTCAACTTGATATGCCAACCAGCTGTCCTACTCCCAGCTCAACAGTTTCATAACTAAAGCGCTACACTTGCATGGGATGCAGATATGTTCACAAAAGCTGAAGATCATCATCTTGACCATCTAAAATGCTCTTCAGGATTACAAGACCTCTTCTAAAAATAGGTGCACCCAGTAGACTATATTTGACAGATACACCCTAGTTGCCCCGATTTGACCAGATAACCTAAAGGAGTAAGCGCTACTTTCTTCAAACCCTTCCTAACTGTCAAATTTCTCTCATGTGCATGTCCTAGAAATCAAGAGAACCTGATTAAAGCCGTAGCTACTGTTGATGAACAGCAATCACAATTTCATGACATGTATTCGATGATCTAAAACGCAGTAATAAAACCCGATTGTACGCCAATTGGCATCCGTTGCCAAAAGATCCAATAGTACTTCTAACATACCCAATAGCGCCTTGAGAGCGAGTCGGCGGAGCACCCTTCGTCCTTGGCCCGATCGACCCGCTGGTTCCTGAGGCTCAGCAGCGTCGCCGCGCGGATCTGATCCCCGTCTGGATCGCCGCCGCACTCCGAGTTCGAGATCGCCAGCGCTAGTTGCATCTGGAAGTCCTCCTCCGAAGTTATATAGTCCGACCGCTCCCTCTCACCCGCGGGTGACGGCGACGAAGGCGACCTGGTCCCCGACGCTGCCGTCGCCGCCGAAGTCGCAGCCGGGGAAGTCGACGTCGGCGTACGGACTCCCACACCGGTCACAGAAGCAGCAGCCCCCGCTGCCGCTGCGCAGGATGACGACGACGACGATGTGGATGATGGGGACGGGGGAACCTCGCTGGCTCGCGCGGGATCCCGGCGCTTCTTGAACAGCTTCATCCGTAAAGATCTATTGTTAGATTAGGGTTTCCGAATCGAAAGTCAGTAGCTTGGGTAGCGAGCGAGGTGGTGATCGGAGAAGGGGGAACCGGCGACGCGGGGTTTTAAAGAACCGGGAAAGTGAGAGGCGGGGTCCGAAGAGAAGGAAACATCTCGTCGAGTTGTTCCTTTTGTGGGACCCAGTCATCTACCGTTCGATGACCGGGGGAACCGGCGACGCGGGGTTTTAAATTTCTAGTCTCGCATCGTAAGGCATTGTTAACAGTGAATGACATAGTCGCACAGGAACTTTCATGGGAGCATGACCTATAGTAAGGAAAACGGATTCGGTAGGCTAACGGGCGGGCCGACCGCGTAACCTATATAATTAAGTATTCGTTATCGCATTTGATTTTATGGATTTTTACATTCCGGTACCCAATGGTTTCCTGAATCCCACTTTGTACCACCGAGTTTGAAATTTGTAATTCGATATCACCAAATTATAATACCATGGCAAAGTGATCCGAGCCCTCAACGATGTTATGTGGTCTGACGATAAACTGGTCACGCGACACGCACATGATCACTATCATCCCTTCCCAGCACACGCACGAGAGAGAGAGAGAGGACCACCACTACCAACACGCCTGGCTCCACTTGTCGGAGCTCCTACCATGATTAACGGCGTGAGATTGGCGACGTTGAAGACCTCGACGGCGCCGGACGAGATCCACCACTACCAACACGCCTGGCTCCACTTGTCGGAGCTCCTACCATGATTAACGGCGTGAGATTGGCGACGTTGAAGACCTCGACGGCGCCGGACGAGATCCACGGCGCGACATGGGGCAGCCATGATTAAGCCTTCGATGGCGTCAACTTGTGCCGAAACCGGAGGAGACGGAGACAGAGGCCGCAGCCCAGAGCAAGCATAGCCGCGCGTTCTGTTGGCCACGTGACTGCGCTGAGGTCTCTGAGAGATCTTGTTGTTGCATTGGCAACGGATCCAAGCGTCTATGGTCGCGCGACGAGAGCTCGGTGAGACAGCAAAGGCAACGATGCCATCGGCCACCCACTCTGGCAACGATGGTAGCTCCATATTCTCATGCGCTAGGACGGCGACGGTGGAGTGCGACGGAGTGATCCCCGGGTTGTCGCGACGGCAGTGCCGGGAAGCGCAGCTACAACGCGGGAGAGAGCTATGATGGAGGCAATGCCACCCGTCATGTGCGAGGTCTTGGAGAGCTCGCTCCGACGGCGTGTGCAAAGGGAGATCGGGAGAGGAGAAGAAAGAAGAAGAAGGCGACGATGGCGGCGCTGACGTCGTACTCGGAAGAAAACAAAGGAGGGGGAAGAAAGAGGAGGGGGAGAAAGAAACCAAAGAAAAGAGAGATAGGGGAGAAGGAAGAAGAAAGGAGGAGGAGGTGGTGGCCGGGGAAGGGGAAAGAAAACAAAGGAGGGAAAAGAAAACAAGAAAAATAGAGGATGTAGAGGAGAAACACGTCAACAAACCGGTCAAAAATCGGTCAAAATTAGACATATGACTGTTTGTCGTCAAATTAGTGTAACGACAGTGGGGTCTATATTAAAATGCATAAGTGTATAAGTTAGATGTATCAAATTGTAAATCCCAAAGCCGGTGGTATCAAAGTACAATTGGGGGAAAGTGCAAGGTACCTAAATGCAAAAGGAGAGATTCGGATCCGAAAGCTGTTATTGGGTGTGGATGATGATGATATTTTGGACTCCTTATCTATCGTATTTGGAAAGAGAAATTTGCATATGAATGGTACTTCATTCTCTATTTTACATATTAGTGTCATTTATGGTGTTTTTGATATATTAGTGACACTTTTATTTGACAGGACAAAATTGCCCTTCACTTATGTGCAACTCCTCATTTGTTGCGCAACTTCATTCACTTGTTACACATGTTCATTCACTTGTTGCACAACTATTTTTCTCGTTAATCATATTATGAATGTAGTTGCGTAACAAGTGAGTGAAATTATACGATAAGTGAGGGTAGTTCCGTCTTATAAAATAAAAGTGGCACTAATATGCAACTAACATTGAAAATGGCACAATGTTTGAAAAAAACAACATGGTGTGTCACTGATATGCAAATTGCTCTATTTGGAAACCATCTAACAAATGTGTTTCTAGAAGTAGTTATTGGATTTGGATCCGGCCGACAAGCATGATCTAAACCTGAGTTAGCGCGGGAAGAGATGAAAGAATATAATTTTATTTTATTAGTTAAGCCCCAAAGTCCATTTAATAAGAGATTAAACTAAACCTAGTTATATGAAAGGGTTATTTGCATATATCCCATGAAAAAGTTTGATTTTACATATATTTTTCTAAAAAAATTGACTTTACACCATACACCCCGAAAGCCTTAATTATTATTATTATCATATAACCCCCCTTTGGTTACTTGGGAGTGGAACATTCGGGAAATATGTTGGACGGATGGCTAACAGTGGATTTTGAAATTACTTAACCGCCCATACCCCTTATAATTACTGACCTTCTCCCTCCTTCGATCATATGACCATTGGGGCTTATATTAGGGCTTGAAATCAAGAGGGTGTCCACCTTCCTCTGGCGAGCTATCTCCACATCGGCACAAATTTCTTTCGATTTCTCTCGATTTCTCTCGATTTCTCTCGATTTCCTTTATAAGTCGATTTCAGTGGCTTTATTTATGATCGAATGAGTGTAGCAAACTATAATAAGGGCATTTGAGACATTTTACCAACTCGGTTATGTCCATTACCATGGTCAGGTTATGTTAGCATGTGGAAGTCGACGAAAGGGGTTATATGATCATAATCAAGGTTTTCAGGGTGTCTTGTGTAAATTTGATTTTTTTTAAGGAGGGTGTATGTAAAATCAAACTTTTAAAAGGGGTTATATGTAAAAAAAAATCAATCTTCTATTATCCGGTGCATTTTATCATGCAACTGAAGATACCTATCTAACTTATGCTAGGTTATATCTAGCATTCAAGATGAAGCCATGATCACGTTTACCTATGCTTCCTATGTCCTCGCAGACGGTTTCCAAAATTATGGTTTCGGTTTCGGTGGCGCGGTCATGCTCCTCTAGGAAACCAATGATGTCGGCGATGAGTTTAGGGTTCCATTTGAACCAATCGACTCCTACGATCCTTAGGTACATCTAGAAGAGGGGGAAAAAATCTGAAGTGCTCTCAATGGATTAGGTGATTCGGCTTAGAAACTGAGGAGAAGACTGAAGAGGGTTTCAATGGCAGGGGACTTGGTGGAGGAGGCGATGAGCATCCGAGCGAGGCGCGCGCAGGTTCGATGGCGGAGGGGTCGCAAGTGGCAGCGGCTTGGAGTGAGGACATTTTGCGTGCTTGGCGTCACCTCATCGGCCGTCGGCCCCCACCGCGGGCAAAGGAGCGTTGTCGTGTAGCCGGGGGCCAGAGGGCATGGCACTTGTAATCCCGTCATTATCTCCAAGGTTTGGCTTCAATAAATAAGACAGTCGCATAGCCCCAGGCAAAGACAATGGGGGTTTTCAAATAAATCCTATCCTTTTTCGTAGTAGTAATTTTTCTTTCTTTTTGTTGGTTTCCATCAAAAGTAGGGGTGGTCTGGTTATGACCATCGAACTCGATCCGACCCGACCCGAAATTACCGGGTTTGGTGTTTTCGGATTCGGATCATAAACGGGTCAACCATTACAATCCATGAATAAATGGGTTGGGTCGGGTTAACCCACGGATTAGGTGTCAAGAGTCGGAGCCCATGGCACGAGGGATTTTGAAGATGGCACGACGAAAGTTGAAAATGGCATGACGGTCTGAGCCAAAGCAGAACTTGGTGAGCCATCAAGGGATCCTATCGAGCGAGACACGCGGTGAGGCAACAAGGGAGGCGCACAAGCAATATGCAGGCACTAAAAGAGTTTGGCATGCAGCATGGAGCGACACGACGTGATGCGGCATGGCAGGACGCGGTGAATTTCGAAGATGGCATGGTGGGACGAGCCAAAACGAAGCACGTGCCATGCGACGACGCAAACAAGCGCAATGTGCATCAAGGCAACCCAAGAGGGTGCGCGGCATGCATGATGGCACACAGAGCCTGCGAGCGACGCGACCAAGTTCGAGTCAGACTAGGACTCGGAATGCCCAGGCGCGATGCGGTTGGCCATGGAGGCGTGCAAAAGTTCTAATTCCAGTTGGATTGGGATCCTGGAAGGATATGACGCGGCAAAGGAGAGATTTGGTGCAAGAGAAGTCCAAGTTGTTTGGGAGTTCTAGTTGGTTTAGGACTCGACTTATCCGTCGGAAGGTAGTTAGGCCATGGAGGCCAAACTGAGCGTGCAAGTGTACTAATTCCACTTGGCTTAGGTCTCCAACATGGGATGACACGATAAATATGGAATATGGCATGGGAGAAGTTGTACTTGACTCACGAAAATAAGGAGTTTTATTTCGAGACAAAGTGCGACGGATTTAAGCAAAGTGTCATCTTTGGCAAATCTTAACTCATGTAAGAGTCCAAGTAGGCTAGGAAGCTTTGTAATTGGCTGATTGCATGTTTGGACTTGGAGTTGGAATAGGGAACTTGATTTGTTGGAGCAAGTCATGGACTCTCCTCTATATAAGAAGAAGGCCGGCTAGATGTGAGGATCTAGAGAGACATGTGGGGAGCTCACGGATTGAGCATATGAGAGTTGGGTTTTGGAGTCGTCATCTACAACGGATTGTGAGACGAGATTCTAGGGTTTTGGATTTAGAGCTTCTTGTATTGAGAGTGATTGTACTTTAAAGGGTTGGGGGCGAGAGAATAGTGTTATTGTAATCATTGGTTAATAAAGGAGTTGGGATCTCATCTCTTACCCAAATTTGTGTGTCTTGTTTGTGTGCAAGGCAAAAAGGAGGGCTGGTCAAGAGACAATTGGGCTGCCAAGTGGAGTGCACAAGTGGTGCACAGACGGCGTGCAGACGACGTGCGAGCGGAGCACAAGCGGCGTGTGGGCCCGCGGCGGTGGTGTGTGGGCTCGACGAGGGGGTCTCTTGGTGCCATCACTGGAAAGAGGTAAGATGAAAATTTATCCCCTTATAACCCCGTGACACTAACGGATCAACCCGTTTACCCGTTTAATGTCAGTTAGACTTCTCAGACCCGGCTAACTGGCGTAACCCTAAAAATTAAAACAAGTTGTAATTTCCTTGTTTATGTTGGACGGTTTGTATGTAATTAAAACAAGTTGTAATTTTATTACTTACTAATTGTATGATGTGATCTCGTTGCATCACATCATTGTTTTGTTGATGGTTTGATGGTTTGGATGTAATTTTATTGTTTACTATTATGGCTTATTATGGTTTATGTTACAATTTTACTATTTTTATCAAGCTATAATTGTTTGATTTAATTTATAGGCGCTTGATTGTTGTTAAACCGGCCATCTCGACTCGTTTAATAAACAGGTTAGGCGGGTTGGGTAGGGTTGACCCATTTATAAATGGGTTGGATTTGGGTCTATAAACATAACATGTTTATTAAACGAGTCGGGTTCGGATTCGGATTCGACATATGGGTCGAGGAACCTTGTCTCGACCTGACCGGTGACCCGAATTGCCACCCCTATTAAAAGCCACATTCATTAGTCCAACAAATCAAATTGTCTAAATCAAAGGAATAATTTGGAGGAAAAATCAAGACAGACGGTTTCCAACGAGGACATAAGTGGGAAACTAGTAACCCTATATGAAACTAGGTGGGGCTAACCACCCACCCCTTCTCTCTCTCCCTCTCTCTCTATAATAATCAACCTTACGCCACGTCAGAAATTGGTTAGGACGTAACATAGCAAATGAGCCTTTGTGCCCCCCACTATATCCTCTCTCTATTTATTTGGTTACAATCCTATGTCACGCGTGCATGTCACGCGTGCATAATTGTATGACTCAGATCATGACTCATATGTCACGTTATAAAAGCTGATATTATATAACAGATAATCTTATTGTAAATACCAAAATTATTCTTAAATGAAGTATTTAAGTGAAGATTTTTTACAAATAGCCTCATGCATGTTCAAATTGGCCGCAATTGAGTGGTTTTTTTTGTTTTGCTTTGTGATTATAAACGGGAAAGCATTGTAATTCTGTCGTCTCACCTTATTCCACTTTTGTGGGCAATTTATTATAAAAGTGACATAAAAATAATTTCATCAGAAGTCCATACACCCACGTATGCATATAGGATCAACTAATCCCAATAGGGATGTAGGATAAAGTAATTTTAAGGATTTTTTACATAAGTGTTCTAAGAAAAAAATTATAATTTACATATTTATCTTTTAAAACTTTCAAATATCATTACAAAGTTTTAAGAGGCAAATATGTGATTTGAAAACTTTCAAGGATATTTTTGTAAGGAAAAACCCATAAATCTATGCATCCTCGATCATCCATCATTGTCATCAGATGGTGATCAAATGATTCTTAATCGATCACCAATAAATAGCATATACTGGCATTAAGTAAATACCTCAAGCTACAGTACCTAAAAGCACATAATGGATGTTGTTGGCGCATCTAAATATATCATATTTTTACTAAGTATATCACACTTTTTATTCAGGGGGCGTTTGGATGCGTGAATCGCTGGTGCAGGTGCAGGGATGCATGCATCGGCTATCTGATGCTGGTGTTTAGTTTGACTTTGGGATCATATGATGCAACATTATTTATATAATGTTCACATTAAAATAATATATATATTATTCGTATTATTTTCATATAATGATGCAATAAAATCATATATATATATTAAATTTTTAATATATATTATATGATATTTTTAATATTATATATATAAATTTTAACTTTATTACATCATTATGTGAACTTTATATGAATAATATATATATTATTCATATAATGTTCACATAATGATGCAATAAAGTTATTATATTATTTATATAATGTTCACATAATGATGCAATAAAGTTAAATTTTAATATATATATATTAAAATATTATATTATTTTAATCTCAATGATATATATATATATATATATATATACTAGTGGTGGGCCCGTGCCACCTGGCACGGCTAACTGTCCGCCCCCACTATCTCTATTATAACTTACGCCACATCAACCACTATCCTTTTTTTTTGTTTATTTAATTATAATTTTATACCACGTGTATGCCATGCGTGTATAAGTTTATGACTCAGATGATGAGTCATAAAAGTAACTATCCTTGGATCTTATAAGGTAGATAAGTATGTATATTTAAAACTAATTTTCTGGCTTATAATTATAATGATGTATATTTAAAACTAACCTAGGGAAGATGATAACAAATATACATGTAAATAAACTAATAAGAGATAAACGGTTGTAACCGTTTTTGCTCCTTATAAGGTTGATTATTGATATAATGTTGTGAATATATATATTAAAATTTTATTATATTATATTTGGTTTGTCTTTGGGTCAGTGTCGGGTTCGCCAGTGAAAGCTCGTGTGATGGTACATCGTATGAAACGATCATTTTGGTCGTTTCATATGATGCATGAAATCAACTGAAAATACATCATGTGGTGCATGCGTCACGCGATGCGTCGTGCGAACCAAACGATGGATCGGAGTATCAGGGCTGCGAACCAAACAGGGGATTGGTGCATCATGGTGCATCGCATCGCCCTTATGCACGAACCAAACAAGCCCTTAATATTTGGTAGTTCACCATACTTCCAGTAGTTTGCGGCTGAATATTATTTTTAATATGTTCAGCGATGGGCTATAGACGAATGTATAGGACTTTGCTGTATTTAGTAATAAATGTGATGTGTATAAAGAATTATTAGATGGATCCCGTGCCATTAACTATCACCCCACTACACCTCTCTCTCTCCTGATCATCGTTAATCATCCGTCTAATAGGATGTACTAATCTTATATAAGAGATTGATTAATATTAAGATATTATCCACGGATATAATATATATTTACTATTCTACCCGAACTAAAAGTTCAAAATTACAACAAATTAGAGAGAGAAGCGCCTCCCTCTATATATATCTCTCTCTCTTCACTCATCTCCTCCTCCTCCTTCTCCTTCAACTAGGGTTAGGATTCCTTTGTAACGATTGCTCGAACTCTTTTAGGGTTAGGATTCTTTAGAGTTTTCCAGCTTAAGATAGGGTTTTTCTTGTTGTTCTTGATTGGGATTTCTTTTGATTCGATTAGGGTTTCGATCTCGTCAGGCAAGATCGAGGCGATTTGGGCATCTAGCGTTACGATTGCGAGGGTTTCTAAGGTTCCGATTTTCGCAGGCATGAGGGTCCACCCGACGCCCAAGAGGCGGACTATGGCGCTCCTCCCCTCCGCTGCCGGCCAGAAGAAGCTCCGCCGGCTGCCGCATATCTTTAGCAAGGTGCTGGAGCTGCCCTTCGGCTCTGACGCCGAGGTCTCCGTACTCGAGGACCCCACGGCGTTCCGCTTCTCCGCGCCCACCGCGGAGCTCTGGGATGCGGTGCGCGCACACGCGATCGAGATCCACCCGGGGGTCATGAAGGTGGTGATCCGCGACGGGGAAGACGATCCGGATGCGGTCGACGAGTTCGAGCTCGATAGGTGGCGGTTCCGTCTCCCGGCCTGTACTCGCCCGGCTCTCGCCACGGCAGTTTACGCGGGTGGCGAGCTCACTGTGACGGTGCCGAAGGGCGAGGAGGGGGAGGAGGAGGACTATGAAGAAAGAGTCGATGGGATCAGCCGAATCAGTCGGCTCGTCCTTGTACTGTAATGTCTTTCCTAATCTCTTTGCTCCTATGTTAAGAATATTGTTGTTGGATTTGTTTTTCTATGAATCTATGCAATGGGAATGCAACAGTGTTTTCTGTAATTATATAATGTGTTGATCATTGTCAAATTCTTATTTCTTAGTTAAATTTTGTATGTCCCACATTTCTTTTTTAGGTAATCTTGATGGATTTCATTGGTTTCAGTCAATTGAAAGCATATAGTTTCGTAGTGGTCGACTTATACTAGATGGGCTATGCTTAGGATTGTCGCCAATGTTTCCATTGCAATTGAGAGTTTTTATCCCTGATTCAGGTTGGAAATCATGTTCTTGGATGAGAAGTGCTGAATTCTTTGATTTGTAGTTTGGTAGTGGAACAGTATTTGAAGAGATATGAGGATTTTGAATTCTTGTTGTTGGATGGTAAGTGTCAGAACACCAGATATGTAGTTTGGTAATGAAAGAGTTATTGAAAAGAAGAAGATATGATGAGTATTCGAAAGGATTAGAATGCAATTTTTGTGTTTTAGGAATATTCTTTGAATCCCTGTGAAGTCTTTCGCATGCGAAGCAAAACTTATCATTTGTTGGCATTTAAATATTGTCACTATTGCCTTATTGAGAACTTGCTATAAAAAATAGGATTTCGCGTACATAAAGTTGGCCTTCATTACTTTCTTTCATAGCTATGCCAATTATCTTGGGTATCATTTTTTGTGGGTTTTGCTTGTTTTTTTTTCCCATTCGTGGTTAGTCCTTGTTCTCTGAGCAATCTGATTTCTCAGATAACCAGCCATTGAACTCTTTCAGAGTTCATTGTAGTCCTCTTAGTTACTTATGCATTGCCAGAAGCTTGTATGCTGCTTGTAGATTCTTTTTTAAAAAAATTCCTTTTGTTGTTTAATCTTTAGTTCTTAATTTGCAGTTCGTCAATCATAGTTTTTCTTTTGTGATGTTATAGCTTTCAATACCCTGTTGTTGTTGCTTTTTGCCATTACTGTGATACTATGAATTCTTCTTTTGAAAACCTATAGCTGGCATCTATTTTTTGAAAGAACATGTGTTTTTAGCTCCCCTTTACAAACAGTATTTGTTTTGCAGTACCTCAGCTCACAATGGTTATGATGCAGTTTATTAATGATAAGTTTACAACTTTGGTTAACATGTCTGTTGGGCTGAGTTTGATATGTGTATGATGTATGCCTGGATCCTCTCTTTTTTGTCGGTGTAATTTAGGGGGCGTTTGGTTGTCTGCATCAACTGACATCATGGTCCAAACTTATGTTTGGTTGAACAGATGCATCAGATGTAAAAAGGTGGTTTCATGCGGCATCAGGTGATGTAGTAAAATTGGCTGCATCAACTGATGCAACATCAGCTGATATCACGTGATGCATCACATACCAGCCAACCAGAAAACGAAGGATTGGATTGGATGAAACAGTTGTATCAACTGATGTAATACATACCAACCAAATAGAAAACGAGTTAATACTGCATCAGTTGGTACAAGCAACAAAACATCTGTTTTTGTATCAGTTGATGCAAGCAACCAAACGCCCCCTAAATCATTACTTATGTAAATGGTGGTTATATGGATATGCTATCTCTAGAAAGTTTGAGTAGGTGGCCAATCCCCTATCGCTAGGATCACTTTCGAGTTTGGAGACGATAATGTTTCATGGATTGAAATATGGAACATCACCATCATATGGAAAGTTCAAGTTTAATCTCAAGAATCAGTATGCTGTACTCATACAGTGTCGTGTTTGTTCATGCTATGCTTACTTTTCTTCTTGCTGTTAACATTGAACCAATAGCAAACTATTGTATGCTTACCTTTTCTTCTTGCTTTTAACATTGAACCAATAGCAAACTGTTGCATGTTGTATTGATTTATCTTCAGCTGCATCAATCAGAGCTAATCACCAAGTCGAATCAGACTTGGGTTTTATAGTTGTTTGTGAAAGGGTTGTCTGTCTGGTGACATCTTGATTTTGCCAAAGAGGCACTAATCACCAAGTTTTTTATATTTCTATATTTCCATTAGCCAACATACAAGCATGTCTGAAGAGTACTGAAAGCCTGGAAGTGAATCAAACATGTCTTTCTCTTGCAAGGAAAGCCTTAGGGAACAGTGGCCAAAAAACATTTTCTTGAGTTTTTTTTTTTTTTTTGCTTAATTGAGCCAAAGAGGCTAGGTGATACTACATACCCAAGGTTCTACACATACATAGCCCCGCTAATTGCTCCAATCCGAGTTCGGCGAGCGAGATCATCTGCAATAGCATTCGAAACCCGAGGAACATGGACAGATATGACTCCTCCAAGACTAGCACTCAAACATTTTCTTGAGATATGAGACTTATTTTCTTGTAGAAATAGAGAATGAAAATAAGAAAACATCTTCCCTTTTTTTGGTTAGCTTCATATCCATGTTTTTTCCATGGTCTCCTCTATCAAGGAGCTCATCGCCACAATCATTAAAATCCTCTGATTTCCTTTGGTGTGGGAAAAAAAACAGACTTAAAAAGCATCATGGAATCAGGAAAATTAGCTACACAGGTGAAACATATGCAATTATTTTCCCAAAACAGTGAGTGGAAAGATCACATAAAAGGTAATCGAAAAAAAGCTAGGGACCAGAGTAGACCAGCACAGCCCAACCTGCGCCGTCTAGCTACACCATCTACAGCGAGAAATGCACAAAAACTAATAAAATTGAAAGAGCAACTGGAACTTGCAGAGGCATGCGAGAAGGTGAGAGAGGTGTTGACGCGAGCAAGGAACCGAGGGGGGGATCCTCACCATCCAGGCCCCCGGATCCCCTTGCTGGCAATGAAGGTAGGACGGATGGCTCTTGGAGGAAGGATAGTGAAGGAGAGGGAAGGAGACTGGGGAGGAAGGCATCCTACGCTGCAGCAGCGAGTTTGCGGCCAAGGTCCCCGCTAGTGACGGAGGAGGAGCTCAAAAGGCTGGGACCGGTATACCGTGATGAGGTGGTGCTTGGTGACGAGTTCATGGAAAGGTGCAGCCGGAAGTGGAGGTTCTCAGTTTTTGGGCGGTTCTTGGGCCTTAGACTTCCGTTAGGTGTGCTGAAGAGTAAGCTCTCAGCTCTCTGGAAGACCACAGATGGATTCAAGGTGATAGACCTAGCCAAAGGGGTATTCGTGGTTAGATTTGAGAATGAATTAGACTTCCATTATGTCCTGACTATGGGGCCATGGTCGGTAAATGGAAAGATGTTGTCTCTCCTCCGGTGGAGGGAGGACTTTTGTCCAGTGCCAGAGGACTTCATCAAAGTCTCTATATGGGTTCGATTGTCGGAGTTGCCGATTGGCTGGTTTGAGAAGGAAGCGGTGATGCAGATTGTGGCATCCATTGGAGAGCCTTTGCAGGTGGATCTGGTGACGGAGGACATAGAGCGAGGTCGCTATGCCCGAGCTTGCGTCGAGGTGGATATCACTCAAGAGACAAAGGTTGGAATCAGGGTGAGGACACGCGCTAGTACCAGATTTGTGGATTTCATCTATGAGGAGGTGAAAATCTGTGAACGGTGTGCAAGGATCGGACATGGAGCTGGCTCCTGTAAAAGTGCGGCTGCTATAACAGCAGAGAGGTACGCAACTATGTCATGTCCCACGACGGTTGCGGGTGAAGGGGACTCAGGGATGGAAGAGGACTCCCCTCCTGGTTTTGAGAGGGACGGGAAAGGGAAAAGGGTGCAGGTGGAGGATAACTCACCGGAAAAGGGTGCGATCCCTTGCGAGGTGCTGGCGGTGGTTGCCGGAGAGTGGCATATCGTGCAGAGACCCCGGCGAGGTGGCAGGGGTGGACCACGTGGCACGACCTTGCGTGGACAGCGCACGGGAGCACCTCCCGAGGCAGTGAGGAGCACGATCGAGGTACCATGTGGCGAGAGGAAGGCAGCCAAGCAGTTGGGTGTCAGGAATCGTGCAGCTGGCGGAGGGGACCAGCTGATGGGTAACGGATCGCAGGACGGCGATGACGGAGAGGGCTCTCGTCCGGGGGGCGGCGGCGAAGGAACTAGGGTCAGCTGGCACTTAAGGGGCAAAGGGTCTGGAAAGGGACACGTGGGCGGCTGGCGATGGCAGGCGAAGGATAAGAGCACGTGGCAAGATCAGACGGCAGGGGTGTTGGATGGGCCGAGTTCTCGGGAGCCCATGGTTTTCCAAGCTAGAGGAGAGGGTGGGCCGAGAGGAAAAGGCTCGAACGGAATCAGGCCCCCGGGTGATCAACGGCATGGGCCGAGGAAGAAGCCTTTAGCGATGAATGCTGCGAAGGGTGACGTAGGGATGTTTAACTCAAATAGGTTCGCGCCTTTAGACATCCCGGATTTCTCCAAAGATAAGGCGCCGATGGAGCTTACAGTAGAGGACTTGGAGGCAGGGCATGAGGAGAGTTTTCAGAAGTTGAAGAAAGCTTTTGAGGCCCAAGAGGAGGACCTTGAGGCCAGTGATGGGGAAGGAAAACAAACTCCCATTCACAGAGCGCAAGAGGAGGACGATGATGTGCCATTGGTGACTATGCTGGTTAAAATGGGACAGAAAAAAAGACGGTGTGCCTATCAGCCAGACGAGCAACTGGCGAAAGCGGAGGCAGTGATCCAATGAAGTTGCTGTTCTGGAATAGCCGCGGAGCAGGACCAAGACGCGTGGTGAGGTCCTGTTTGCGTTTCTACTCGAACCGCGCGGTGTCTCTGTTATTTCTGCTAGATGTCTTAGTTGATGAGGTGAAGCTTAGATGGGTGCAGAAGAGGCTAGGACAGGGATGGGGGACTTTTCTTATCCCCTGTCGAGGCCGGCATGGAGGAATCATAGCTGTGTGGAGGCTAGAGATTGGGAAAGTCTCGTTTACCAATTGGTCTGCTCAAGCAATGCATGGTGTGGTTTCTAATCCAGTGTTTGGGCATGTGGCTATCTCGGCGGTGTATGGGGCTACAAGGTATGTTCTCCGGCGGGAGCTATGGGAGGCCTTATCTAGAGCTGAGCGAGCTGGTTTACCCCATTTGATTGGGGGTGATTTCAATGTTATTATTTCTGCAGAAGAGAAGCGTGGAGGCCCGGCTTTCTCTTTTGGTTATGTTGAGTGCGAGTTCCTGCAATTTTTATGCTCTAATGGCCTAGAAGATCTTGAATTTATGGGTTCTAAGTTTACCTGGACTAATAGGCAAGGTGGGCATGCTAAGATCCTGAAGAGGCTTGATCGAGTGTTGAGCAACAAGGATTGGAAGGATCGTATGCCTGGGACTGTTGTCACACATCTCCCGAAAATTGGCTCTGATCATTCGCCGCTGTTAGTGGCTTTAGACAAGACTAAGAAGCAGAATGCATCCGGTACCTTTAGGCTGGAGCATAGCTGGATGGCTAGACCAGAATTCTCAGAAGCATTGGGGAGAGCTTGGAGTTTTCCATGTCGTGGGTCTAAACAATTTCAGTTTGCCACTAGACTCAAAGCTATTAAGAGGGTGGTCAAGGGATGGGACAGAAGAAGCAGAGCATCGGATGTCTTTGGTATGGGTAAGAAAATTGAGCAATATCTTGGGAATCTCTATCAATTGGAAGAGGGTGGAGAATTATCAGAGGAGGATGACCTATTGCTGCGCCAGCTGGAAGGACAATGGGAGCATCTCATGTTGATGCAGGAGGCTAGAGCGGCACAGAGGTGTCGTGCTGAATGGCTCAGGTCTGGAGATAGGAATTCTAGTTTTTTCCATCAGTTAGTGAAGTCTCGTGCACATAAGTCAAAGATCAAAGAACTGGTGCTGGACTCGGGGGAGGTTGTTAGGGACCAGAAGCGTATTGGGCTTGCTCTGCAACAACATTATGAGAAAGTCTGGGGAGATGACCCTAGCTTCCAGACTTTTCTTTTGCCTGATCTACCTGCAATTAGCAGTACATGGAAGGAAGGGCTGGTTGCAGAGGTCACTATGGAGGAAATCCAGAATGCTGTTTTTAAGCTTGGGAAGAACAAATGTCCTGGCCCGGATGGTATCCCAGCGGAATTCTTCACGGCAAACTGGCAGATTGTTGGAACGGATTTCAGTTGTTTGATCAGAGATTTCTTTCAGCATGCGAAGCTACCGCAAGCCTGGAATGAATCATTTATATCTTTGGTGCCTAAGTGCAAATTCCCTAGAAGAGTCAAGGAATTCAGGCCTATTAGCCTGTGCAACGTGGGATACAAGGTTATTACTTTCATTCTTGCTTCTAGGTTGAAGTGTGTGTTGGAGGAGATAGTTGGTCTTGAGCAATCTGCGTTTCTTGAGGGGAGAAGCATACTTGATAGTATTGATGTGGCCCAGGAGATTCTTCACTCGATGGACATAGCTCCCAAGTCCCGTAGCCTTATGGTGCTCAAAGTTGACCTTATGTCTGCTTATGATAAGGTCAATTGGAATTTCTTGGAGGAAATCATGAGAAGAATGGGTTTTCCTCCTAAGTGGATGGACTGGGTGATGTTGTGCGTGAGAGGATCAATGTTCTCCTTTATAGTGAATGGGGAGGTTCATGGACGGGTCAAGCCGAAATGTGGTATACGACAGGGTGATCCCCTGTCTCCATATCTTTTTGTCTTGGTTCAAGAAGTCCTTTCTAGGATGCTTGATTCTCCTAGCTCAAAATTGCAAGGTATCCAGTTCAAGAACTCAGAGGTGAGACTATCCCATCTACTTTATGCTGATGACTGCTTGATTGTGACCCGGGCAACATGTATGGAAGCTAGAATGCTCCGGCTGAAGCTTACCCAGTTCAAACTCCTTAGCGGGCTTGAAATGAACCCTTCCAAATCAAGTATCAGATTCTCTAGGGTGGTTGAGAAGCAGAGGAGGATTGCTATTTGCGGGATTTTGAAGGTAGGGGTTGCGAAGGAAAGTTGGAAATACTTAGGAGCCCTGATTAGTGAGAAGAAGCTGAAGTCTAAGGATTTTGCACCAGTTGTGGAGAAGATGGTTAATAAGGTTATGGGCTGGCAGGGTAAGAAGATTTCTGAGGCTGGTAGGGTGATCCTAGTGAAATCTGTGCTCCAAAGTGTACCGGTCTATGCTATGTTTACTGCAGCCCTTCCATGTAAGGTGATTCGTCAAATGGAACAGATATGCAGGTCCTTTTTATGGCAGGGGAGGCATTCAGGTTTTAGCATGGTGGCATGGCAGGGGGTCTGTAAACCTAAAGAGCTAGGAGGCCTGGGCATGAAAGACTTCTCTCTGTGGCAGAGAGCGTTGAAGATGAAACGAGCTGCGGCTTTCTTAGAGAAGGAAGAAACGATATGGACCAGGGTAGTTGCTGCCAAGTATCAGTGGAAAGGCACTCTTCCTGTGGACTCGAAGCAGGTGGATTCTTCCCACTGGAAGTATGTTTGCAAAGCCTCAGGGGACTTGAGGATGGGCTTGGTTTGGACCCCAGGGAAGAACAGCAAGGTTAGTGTTATGAAGGATCAGTGGGTGTTTGATGAAGCTTTAGCTGGGAAACCAACTATGTGCCGGGTTGATATAGCTGAAGACTTAACTGTTACTGAGCTGATGAGTGGTAATGGTTGGAATGGGGAGCTCCTCAAGGATCTGTTTCACCAGGATATTGTGCAAGCTATAGTGGCTATGCGGATTCAAAGAGACCAAATGGACAAAGCACGCTGGGCTTATAACAGAGCAGGTACTGTAGATGTCGCTTCGGCGTACTTACTGCTTGCTCAAAGGTTTAGAACAAGCTGGAACTATAGTGAAGGAATTAATTGGAAGAACTTGTGGAGAGTGCCTACGGGTCCGCGGGTGAAGCAATTTTTGTGGAAGGCTGTCCAAGGTAAGCTTCTTGTTAGAGATGCTCTGTGGAGGTTTTGCTCTGCAGCAGATAGAAGCTGTCCAAGCTGCGATGATCCAGTTGAAACAGTGGATCATATTCTCTTTGAATGCTCTCATACTCGGGAATTAATAGATCTCCTGTTGGTGGATGTGGGGGTAGGAAGGTGTGATTGGAATCGTGATCACCTCTTAGGGGCCATCTCTAGATCGTCCAGCGAGTCAGGGGTCCTCAAACTTAAAGCCTATCTGTGTTATGGGTTGTGGATTCGGTGGAAGGATCGCAATATCAGGATGTTTGAGGGAGGGGGAGAGCCACCTTGGGTCCTGGCGTGCAGAGCTAGGAGACTGGCAGAGGAGTACTTGCATGCTTATGGAAAAGGGAGGCAGACGAAGCAAGACGGCAGGGGGACTAAGCTATGGGTGTACAAGGTTGATGCATCCTGCAGTTTGGATACAGGGGACATGGCAATTGCTGTGGTAGAGGCCAATGGGTTGGGCCAGCTCTGTTGGGCAAGGGGGGAGGAAACGGTGGCTAGGAATGTTTTTGAGGCCGAGGCTATTGCTATTTTGAAAGCTTTGACCTGGGCTAAGGAGAGGCAAAGACAGAGGATATTCATTGAGTCGGATGCCTGTGATGTGGTTGATGTGGTTAATGGTACTAAGATTTAGCCAAGGGATATGGAGCAGCTTGCAAAAGAAATCTGAAAGCTGTTTCTTGGGTTTGAGTCTGTACATGTCGGGTCCATCCCTAGATATTCTAATGTTGTGGCTGATAGGGTTGCCAAATGGTGTAGATTGAACTGCACCAGTTTTTTCTGGCAGCAGGCTGGGGCTTAGGGCCTTATCCAAATTGCTGTAAATAATATCTTAGCTGTATAGCTCATTTCATCAAAAAAAAAAAAGATCACATAAAAGGTGACAAGACGGGATAACAGATGCACCATGAAAGGGGAAAATAGAAGGCCATTGTCAGGTGATTTGGAGGTTGCTACCGTCCATATTGTTTGTTTGTGATTCAATCATACATAGGAAGCTTCCTGATTGCCCAAAATGTTTTGTGTTCGAATCATGCTACGATTTATATGTATATAGGAGGAACAACAACATCATCTGCATGAGAGATTGTTTGCTCGAAAGAGACGAGTTTGGCGCCGGTGATTGATGATGATGATGACCATTGCAATGCGTGTAACGTGAAAGAAAAGCTTCTTACCTGCTCATTGAGGATAAAGTGTTTTGTTTTGAAGGAAAAGTGATAGCTTGCACGATCTTGATTCGTGCTTTGTAATGCACTATATAGCGTGGCATCCTATGTTTCACCTGCTCATTGGGAATGTCTCACTCTTATATAAGTCAGTCTAATCATGCTGAGATGATGAAAATTATGAAGTGATCGTAAATGATGAGACCATATAATAGGGCAAGTAACATCCATTTTCTAATATTTTGAAGAAAAAAACATGAAAAAGAGGATGTCGTGATAGACTGAGAGTGACACCTTTAACCATTAATCACATTTCTTGTCACCAAAATATAAAAAATTGGGCTAGTTCCTAAAACTAGTCAATTTCCTCCCGGCTTCATGCGTTTATAAACAGCCCAAAAACCAATCTATGGGTTCCGGAGTCTCATCCTTCTGCAATCTTTTTCATAGCTGAAAGACTGAGTAATCAGAAAATAAATAAATAAGAATAATGTTTTATATACATGCCCACATGGCATGTACACAACACACGGTCTTGAATCGGTAGTCCACTAATGATTCGTCCAACTAGTTCATCAGTAGTGGACTATCGATAGACTAGATCAATAAATCGGTAGCTCACTACTGATTGAATTGTATCGATCATTAGTACATTTCATCGGTAGTGAGATACCGATCAATTGATCTAATTCATCGGTAGTGTCATATCGATGGACTAGATGAACCAATCGGTATCGGAATACCGATTGAAGGTATATTACTACCGATTGAATAGTGAGATACGAATGGATTGATCTAGACCATCGATATGCCATTACCGATGAATTAGATCAAAATATTGGTATCCCACTACCGATTCAAAGCCGTGTGCAGCGTACATGCAAAGTCAGCATGTACACCAAACAGCACTCAATAAATAATTCATGACACACAATGTTGTGCTCGAAAGCGACGAGTCATGGGAAATCAAAACCATTGCAAACACGTAACACGAAAGAAAAGTTTCTCACCTGCTCAGAGACTACGGCACAAGGTTAAAAGCTTCTCACCTGCTCAGAGACTACAGCACAAGGTTTTTCTTTTTTTTCCTTCGAGTCATGATGCTTGCATAATCTGTCTGGGGTGGTATCTCATCTTGCTATTTAAAGGGCAAAATTCCATTTCTTTTGTTTTATATACACTTGAATTATGCCACACAGGATTTTCTAATGATGTGAAAAAAGAATTTTGAGAGTCAAGTTGTGCAGCAATCGACCGGTTGTTGATGCAAGGGTGCTCGAGCAGGCCGGGGTCCATCCGAGCCCAGCTCACTTAAGCTCATACCGGCCTAAGCTCGAGTTGGGCCCCCGGCCGAGCCTCCGCCGGAAAAGTTTTGGGCCTAGCCCTGGCTGGGCTTCGGCCCACGGGGCCAGTTGAGCAGGCCCAACTCAAGTTCAACATTACAAGTACAGAAGTGAGCAGATAATACCATTTATAGCAACCCTGACAACTAAGCCAGTCCCACCTTATGGTCAGCATGGCGTGGATGAACACAATTTCAAAACCTTGATCATAAACTAAGACAAAGCCAGACAACAAAACATGTAATTATAAGCCATACATAGGATACAAAAGCATTCAAGGAGAAATCCAATTGCACAAGTCAATCATTGCTCATGAAATGTATGCCAGGTATCACTGAAAGACAAAGTATCATGAAATTATTGTCACATGAGTTTGACACTAGCATAAGAGCTCTCCAATAAGACTCCAACTTATCAGAATGGCAACAGATACGAGATACAAGGTACAACAAGAAGCAGTGAAGTTACTTGGATTCAGCAATCAGTTGTGAGCCCAAAGTTATCGTTGAGGATTCTTTTCTCGACTCGCCCGAACCCTTTGGCAACCTTCATCATGTCGTGGAGTTTGAGTTCCTCGTGCTTTATCTCATCCACTCTGTTTAAAACGTTGGAAAGAAGTGCATCATCCTCACCTGCATTTGGTGGTGACTTCAGGTTCGCAAGTTCAGACCGCTCCACCTCAAGCTGCTGATACAAGCTGAGGAGGAAATCTTTTTGAGCATAGAGCTTTAGCTCTGCGATTCTGTACTCTGTTTCTTGCGATCTCTTCAGCTCCTCAAGGACCTTATCTATATTGTCTTCTAGCTTCAAAGAGATGCTACTATGGTCCGATGTAATATAACCCCATGATTGGACTCCACCATGGTTTGTGCCATTTACTTGCGAAGGCTCAGCTACTATCATGGTGTCCATGTTTGTAACATTTGCAATATCTGCTGCTTCTATCATGGTTATCTCCTCTCCATTGCCGAATAGATCTCCTGCTAAATACGAATGCTAAGGAGTATTAAGTATTTTCTATGTTAATTTGGTAAATGAAGCTATAGATGTGGCGTTGCCTAGGTTCATCCTTTCCTAGGAATCCTAATATCAGAGATGAAATGAATATATAGTTTTTTACATTTTAAATCCACTTCTTTCTTCAAATTTACAAAACCGGACCACTTTGTTTTTCTCTTACAAAACAGACAAGTCAACTTTTCTCTCCCCACAAATGTCCTTCAGCCCGCATGATGGCAGAGCATCTAATGCGCATCCAAGCATGTGGCAGCCCTTCATCTAAACCATCCATTCACTTTCCTCAATAGATCTAAATCGTTTCTCTATTAAAATGAGAGTTGCCGCAGATAAAGGTAAAGAAAAAAAATATTACTTATAAGTAAGGATTTAATATCTTCAAGTAAGAAATCGTTGCTTAGTTAATTCCTTATTTATAATAAAGGAAAGAAGTTATAAGTAAGGACTTTTTTTTTACTTAAATTTAAAAATAAAAATCTGCCACTAAATATTAAAAGCGTTGATTTCCACCTTAAGTAAGGAATCCCTACTTATTTTCACTTAGAGGTAAGGATTCCTTAATTCTGCAACGCATTTAGCAATCGAGTTGCTGTCAACAATAATACATATATAATATCGAAATGACATAAAACTGCAACCCACATTTTTCTCCAAGTCGGGTCTTCTAAGATAGACAAAAGGTTTTAATTTCCAAAGATGAAAATGCCACTCTCCCATTAAGCATCAAATGTGTTGAATTCTACTTTATAAGTAAGGAATCTTGACCTATAATGAGGATTCCTTACTTTGGCAAGCCACTTAGTAATTGAGTTGTTCCCTATCAAAAAGTACATCCGAAATGATATAAAGCAGCAACTCACCTTTTCTCCTAATCATATTTTCCAAGATAGACAAAAGGTGAGATTTGATGGGAAAAAGATTTTAATTTTAAAGATAAAAATCTGTCACTCTCTTACTGAGGATTAAGTACGTTGATTTCCACTTTATAAAAAAGGAATTCTAACTTAAAAGTAGGGAGTCCATTAACATGGAATCCCTACTAATAAGGATTCCTTCAGCAATCCATTTAGCAATCGAGTTGCTTTCAAACAAAAAAAAAAATCAAAATGGCATAAAGTTGAACCCACTTTTTTCTCCCAAACGCGATTTCCAAGATAAAAAAAGGTCACATTTGATAGGTAGAACTCTATAACTCTCCCACTAAACACTAAATGTGTTGATTTCCAATTTACAAGTAATAAAAATTCCTTATTTTTAAGATTCCTTACTTATAAACATAAAATTGTTATCTATAAGTCTTTTTTTTTTACTTTTATTTGCGGTTGTAACTCTGGTTTTAATAAGGGAATGACGGAGATCTATTGTGGGAAGTGGATGGATGGTTCAAATTAAAACTGTCACATGTCTGGAGACGGATTAGAAGCTCTGCCATCCATTAAATGCTCATGATGTTTTAAACTAGCGATCCCGATGAATTCGAAAGCACAGATCTTCAACTGAGCATATATCACGCAAATTATGCAGAGCCAATGAAGGGTATGAGAAAGTGATACTGCAAATTCATTGGAAATTTTTGACTCAAGTTACTTGCAAAGAGCAACCAACAATGAGCACACAGACCATATCAATTACCTTGAGAGCAAGTGGAGTTATTTAAAAAACTGACCTGAAGTAACAGTTGAGATGTGATCATCCACTTTCCAGATTTCATCAAGAGGAACCCCGCGTTTTAGCTGGATTAAACATCAGAGGGTCACGCCTATTGGTTACGAAGTCTGAAACCTAGTCTATGATGAATACACGAGGGAGTTCCCACTTAATTTGAGCAGTAAACATGTTTAGTGGAAAAGAAATTACAAGTTTGATTACCTTCGCCATGATAGACGCAATACGAGTGCGCAAGCTCTTCGCCTTCATCTGCTCTGAGCCACGCAATATAGACAGGCCCATGCTTAAGATTTTGTCAATATCATCACGTGAATCAAGAGCTTCACATGCTTTTAAAAGCTTAGTCACATGAGGAATGAGGTCAGTTCTATTGTCACAGTGTCTACAGAAATATTCCACATCCAAACCAATGCTCCCTCCAACTGTCCCTCCCATGTAACAGCGAAGAGCACAGTCTATATGCGCCAGATGCCCACATATGCAGTTCTCTTCAAGAATTGCCTCACATCTAATAAAACTATAACCTCCATGAGCCCAATCAACAGGTCTACTACATAATATACAACAACAATCATGGCAGAATTTCCTCTCCACACAGCAGATATTGCAAGCCTTGGCTATCGGACCAGAGCTCCTTGCTTTTGATTGAGAACTGCACATACTATTCCCCGCTTTACAATTTTCAGCTTCAGATGGTGCTTCAGATCCAGAAACCTCGTCCATATCTAATCTCCTAGAGGACACATAAGGGACTACATCTGCACAATGGGCTAAAAAGATCAATCATACAATGAGAGAGGAGAAATGAATCTCAGATTCTCTCTTGCTTATGGTTTCATGCTACTGTGTCCAACCCAAAAAATTTCACTTTGATGTTGCCTTATCTTTCCGAAAGAGTAACACACAGACTCCTAGTTGTCACTCCCACCAACACCAAACTCCTCAAAGAATGCTGAGTTGTTCATAGGCCTGATAATACAAACTTAGAAGTTGTTGTTTTGATAGATGTACAATGGCCTCTTCTCGTATCCATAAAATATAAATATTGCATGCCTTCTTAACAGTCCACGAGATATAAGTAACTCAGTGAAGCTTTCTAAATGTCAATTACATAAAGGCGTATGGCTTAACTAAAATTACATATAACGGTTGGAGAAAACTTTATTCATGCCTGATAATTTACATAAAGTAACCATTTCCCACCACTTCTAGCCTCAGCTTTTATAGCTTTAGATGAAGAATTTGTTGATGTACATCAATATAGTAAACATTCAAGTAGTCTTAGTGTTGATAACTTTGCTGATCTAACCCATTGCAATTTTGTAAGATTCAATCAACTGCAAGAACCTGTGACAAAAACTACAACATTGGACACCATAGACAAATATCTAACAACTAACAGTGTGGGTGAGTGTTCAGGAAATGAAGTACTCTGCACATAAAGCAAACTAATATAATACAACTCGATTCAAATCAAACACAGAGAAAGCTAAATCAGAATCACCTATCCTATATAAGAACAAAGCAGAAGAATATTCAGGGCATTTACTAAACCAAGCCGAACCTTTTCTTGGCGTGTGATCCCCACAAGGAACCCTCCAGATAAAAGAAGCAAAAAAGTCCTCAACATTTGTATCGGGGAATTCCTTTCGAACAAACTCTCCAACAGAAACCTTACTCGAGAAGCCAGACTTGCCAAGATGGGCAGGAGGATAAAGGAACCTGTCAACCCAGTGGCCAAGGCCAGCTTTTCTATTGCCGACCCTCCACCTCCATTTGTCTCCAGGAAGTGGCCAATCTTCGGGAGCGTAAGGTAAACCTTCACCAGTTGAATTACCAGCAACAGATATTGCAACAAGAGGCTTTTTAGGTGGTCCCTGTCCCTGGCCCTGGCTCTGGCTCTGGCTCTTATCTGATACATCGATCTCCATGGATCTCTTTCTTCTAGTCATTGATCAAGCTGGGGACCTAGAAAACATTGTATTACAGTCCCAACACCTTAGAGAATATAAGAGTTTAAAGACTAATTACACTAAACTTTGAGCAAGTGATGATTTACTATTCCTTTTCAATTGCCATTCTCAATTTCTCATTGAGGAAATTCTATATTGTTTTACATTTGCCATTCTAATTTGGTTAAGACGAACCAGCCATTTGTTTTATAAGCATATTGAAGAACATATATGCTGGAATGCACGTAACTGATGTAAGGGAACAAAATTATGGAACTAATGGAGATAACAAGCGTAGGAGCGCAACCAAGAATATCTTCTGAGGGGAAATTTAGACCACAAAAACCATAACCATTTGGTCATCCACATCAACGATCATCTGACCAACACATGTCACGCATAAACCTAGTTCTTTGAATGGATATGAAATACACCTACATAATTGAGCTTCATCAGAAGAGCTGATGATTCCTAGTTTGTTGATTCATATATCCATCCTACTAACCAGAAGCGAGCATGTAAAAGGCTGCAATTTACACCAACAATCACTGTCTGGCACAGCAAATTCTTGCACTAGAATGATTACAATCAAGGATATAACGTTCAAGAGATCGTTTCATCAAAATGCGGAACTCGACCCTACATTCTGCTTCAAAGGGACTGCTCTTATGGATTAGCTTGCCCCGACAAACCATCCAGCACGATCTGTTTCTTTCTTTTCCTTCTAACTAGTTCGCTAACCACCCTAATGTTACCGTCAAACTCTCCACCCTAATCTCATTTCATGGCAGAAACCATTTCATTAGCCTCTCTATGGAACCTCGATTCGGCAACTCTCAAGCAGAAACATCTGCAAGTTATAATCTGCACATCTTAGAAATCCAGTTTGCAACTGTGAAAATCCGCAGTCAAGCTAATCTCATGGCATTTAGATGCCATCCAGCTTACAAGATCACAAAAATTAACTCTTTGCAATCAGGAGAAACTAGAAGACCAGTCCACCTACTCCATGATCCAACTCAATCAGCAAACGAAACAAGCCCGAAATCCAAAAACAAACGGTAAAGAACTCCCATGCGAGAGCTGACAAGAAGAATCCGAAAGATGGCACCTTTATGCCACAGATCTACTCCTCCTCCGCGGTACTCCCTCGAACAATCTGACCACGAGATGAAATGGGTACGGCCAATTTCCAAGTTCGGACTAGGGTTTGAGAATCGAACCCTTGGCGACTCCTGCATTGTGGAATTTAGCATCAAAATCCTTCCTTTATCGGTTGTCGTGAGAAATGAGAAGAGAATTAAAGAGGAATAGGAGAGGAGAATGAATCGCTCTTTAGAGACATGAGGATGCAAACAAACCCACATCAAGAAGAGATCTTTTGAGGGATCTTGGTATGAAGTATGGAGGGATAATCCCAAGAAATGGATAACAAAATGTTTCAAGAAAATTGCCAGAGTGTTTGGACTCACCTGCGAATGGGTTCCCAACTTCGAGCTTCTGATTCAATGTTTCTGGACTGGACGAATCCACTTGAGTTGGGTCTCCCAAAAACCCTAATGTTGAGCTTTTGAGAGTTTGATGGGAACGTTGAATTTGGGGCAGAAGAGGATTTCAACAGTTTAACCCGACATAGCCGGGCCCGGGAACGTTTATTAAATTACCAGCATGAGCCTGTGCCTCTGACACTATATACTTGCTATATATGTATTATGAAATATAAATTACTAGTACTCACATGTGTCCCTAACACAGTTTTTAGTTATTACTAATATAAAAATTTAACAAACTCCTTGTAATTTGTCTGGTTAGACGGCTGTGTTGACCCGTAGGTGGTCCAGGGTTCGAAGGTTGGTTGTAACTTTTTGTTCACTGCCACCATAAAACATAGCTAATAAAATATAAAAATATTATAAGTCTAACTTAGGGTATATAAAATATATATAAGTCTTAGCATAAGATAATATTAATAGAATTTAGGTTGATTTGAATTAATGCAGGTTTATATAAAACAAACTTAGGGAATATATATAAAGAAACTTAGGGGATATGAATTAATGCAGGTTTAACCGTTATTGCTCCTTATAAGGTTGATTAGTGTTTACACCAAATATAGTAAACTTATTCACTGGTACACCAATGTATGATGTTAATGGGTAAACACCATTTGCAAGCAGTTATGGACAGTAATAATTGGTTATGCATTTTTTATGACTTTTTTGCCCTTATGATGAATTAAACCCTAATCCCAACTCTCATTCCCGTCTATATACCCTCATGTTCTCTACCCCTCATTCTCACTCTCATTTTCCATCCCTCTCCCTAATTTTCTCTCTCCCTCCCTATCATTTCCGTCCCTCTTCCCGAGGTTCTCTCTCCCCTCCCCCTCCCCCTCCCTCTCCCCTAGGTCTCTCTGCCCAAAGTTCTCTCCCCTTCCATCTCCTTCCATCCCTCTTCCCGAGGTTCTCTCTCCCCTCCCCCTCCCCCTCCCTCTCCCCTAGGTCCCTCTGCCCAAAGTTCTCTCCCCTTCCATCTCCTTCCATCCCTCTTCCCGAGGTTCTCTCTCCCCTCCCCCTCCCCTGGGTTCTCTCCCCCTCCCTCTCCCCTAGGTTCTCTCCCCCTCCATCTCATTTCCATCCCTCTCCCCTAGGTTCTCTCCCCCTCCCCCAGGTGCTATCCCCCTCCCCTCCCTCTCCCCCTCCTCTCTTTTCTCACCATGGGGCCGTCGGGGATCTCCTTGTTGATGGATCTGGTGGAAGAGGAAGAAGATCGGCACCGTTTCCGATGGCGTCTTGGTCGGTGGCCCCCGGCGAGGTCGAGCGCCACCAATGGAGCCGCGAGGGGGGCGGGGAGGATGGCGATGCCAACCGGGAGGAGCTGCCGACCTCCGACGCCTTCGCCGGAGGGGGTTGCTTTGCGAAGAGGATGCGAAAGAATAGGTTTGGAGATCGCCGGAAGGATGATTTTGAGGCGGATCTTGATGACCTTGACGAGGAGGAGGAGGAGGAGAGAGGCGAAGGCGGAGATGATGGAGAGGGGGAGGAGAGGGAGATACGGTCTGGTGTTGGGCTCGATCCCACCCTCGATAAAGAGGTTTGCTTTTTTTGACTGTTCATTTCCTTCAAATTTGAATATTTGTTGGTATTTTTCATTCGATTTCTCTTTTCACAAAGAGAATACTGCAGAATTCTCTTTTCACAAAGAGAATAATGCAGTATTCTCTTTTCTAATAGAGAATACCGAGATCTATTTGTGGTTTCTGACAACTATACAGCTATGTCACGGGGGGGTCGTGCATCCAGTTCGCCATGCTCCGTGCTGGGTTCTCCAACGCCGGCAGCGCTAATAGCTCCATCACCGACAAGCATGTCTTCATCGACATCGGCGGCAGATCCATGGATGATGACGGGCTCGTCTTGATCGGAATCGCCGACAGATCTATGGATGACAGGCCTATCTTGACAGGAATCATTGGCATCAGCAGCGTCGTCGTCGTCATCTCGTCCACGTCCTTCCACAACATCTCCTCCTCCTCGCCTCATCGACATCGGCGGTGGATCCATGGATGATGACAGGCTTGTCTTTTGGTAAGGCCTTCGTGCGGATTTATCGCCTAGATTGGAGAAAATTTGAATGATAAGCGAGCGAGCGGTTTCTATCGCGCATAAGCCGGCGTTTGATGTTTAAAGCGGCTTGGGTTATAGGTTGGGGGGTATAAGAGTATTTTGATATGTAAAATGGTGCTAAGCAGTTAAATCTAATGATGGATGTTTTATTAGTAGGATAAGTCCATATTATGGTGCTCCCTACTAAAACCCCTATAAAATACTAGTGTGGGGCCGTGTGCCAGGTCATGCCTTGACACGGTTTTATACAGAGTCATTTGCTTCACTTCCGCTATCAAATTTCTTAAGTCAACTGCGTGAGAATTATTAGGATTTGTATAAATTGATTATCAACCTTATATAAGACTAGGTGGGCCCCTACCACCAACCATAGGGTTAATGGGTGATTTGGTTATAAAAATCGAATTTGATTAATGGATTAGTATGGATATTATATAAGGTTAATTATATTAGATTAGTATACTATAACTGTAGAATAGATATAACTGTATGGATTAAATCAACATTATAAGGGAGGCCGGTTATGCGTAACCAATTTTTCTCCCTATAAGATTGATTGATTATGAAACATAATTGTCAACCCTCAGGCCTTCTATCATGTTGGATAGAACTGATTGGCATGCTCTCGAGCTTTTGGCATAGTTTTTAGTCTTATATATGACGTTCGCTTTTCACTCTTCGATATGTTTGTTTGGCTGGAAACCAGTTTAAAACGACTGGACTGGAAACCAAGAGGCGCTGTTGGAATCGTATTTTGGTCATTTATTTTCGCTGGAATTGGTTGGTTGCCATCCCAGCGCCCCCCTTATTTCTCAGTAATAATTTATAGTCCGAATTAGAAGTTGGATTTAACTTCAGCCTTTGGGGTTACTTTGTCGGGAAAAAAAAACAAAAGAAACTTTGTGTGATATGTGTCATGAGGATGCATGGATTGGTATGGTTCGTTGACTCGCCTTGAAATATGTCGTTAAGTATCTCCAAGGCGAGCAAAACAAATTACTGACTATTACTTAACTACAACGTAGTTAGTAGGAGTACGGGTCGAATCCATGGAGAATTAGATGGTTGAATTATAATGATGATCTCTACAAGGGTTAAATGCAATTTGAAGGGTTATTATGACTTAGCTAACTAGTGTATTCTAAGAAAGGTATTTATCAATAGAGAAGGGTCCTAGGAAATTTTGATCCGAATTAGGGTTTAAGGGTATTCTTTATAAATCAAGTTGCATGACATCTAAGTGAGATGATTAAAATAGGAATTCGACGAGCATAGGATTAATATTGCTCGTCGCTAATGAGAAGTCGGGTTAGGATCAACTCATCGCTTTTGGCACAAGGGTAAAGTCCATGATTGAGGGTTTAATTCGATCGTGGCTCAACAATTGCCGGATTAGGGTCCAATTGTTGGAGATAGTGAAGATGTTGTATGAATAAAGAGTTGAGTTGAGATGGGTTTAATACCTCAACTCAATTCTATAATAAAACCTAGAATGGTAATTGAGATAGCCTTATCTTGGGTGGTTCTAGCACCTCAAGAGGCTATCTTCTCCTTGGGTGGGTCTAGCACCTCAAGGGTCTACCTAGATCAAGGAGAATTGGCCATGGTTCTAGCATGGCAATTGTCCTAGATCAAGGAATTCTCCAAAAGAATTGGCCATGGTTCTAGCATGGCCCCTTTCTTTGGGGAATTCCATCAAACACCCATCAAGCATTATATTACCAAGTAATCTCATACAAGAATTAGGCATTCAATCCATTCAAAAGGCAATTTATCATTGAATTATGGAAAAGTATATGAATCCATACAACCAATCATCTTTACAAGAGTCATTACAACAAGAGATACAAAGAATTCTAGATCTAAACCCTAAGACATCACAAAATTCCCAAGGAAAGAGGGATTAGAAACTCATCTTGGGTTGGAGATCCAAAGAAGGGGAGGATTTCACCATCATCTTCTCCAAATCTTCACCCTAAATCCTCTCTAAATCTCTCTCCAATCAAAGGGGAAAAGAGTGGGAGAGAGAAAGGGAAAAAGGAGCTAAAGAATCGGGAAAAAGCTCCCAAAATCGGGGTCAAGAGGCCTATTTATAGGCCTCCACCCGTGGACCTCCAGATCAGATCTGAACCGTCCATTTCTGGCTTTCAGCCGCTGTTGTATCGATACAACAGTGATTTGTATCGATACAAACGGTTAGAATTGAGAGATCCAGCTTCTTGGATCGATACACATTGGCGTTGTATCGATCCAATTCTTGATCTGCAGAAAGCTTCTCTGGAAGGCAGTTTTGTATCGATACAGCCTTATTTGTATCGATACAACTATATTGTATCGATACATTTCTAGTATGTATCGATATAATGATCTCGAACAGCAAATCAGCCTCTGAAAATAACCTTGGATCGATACAGAGTTCCATGTATCGATACAACAGGGTGTATCGATACATTTTACCTATGTATCGATACATTAACGCTGGATTTGAGTATTTGATGTCGTTTTGGCTCGAAATCGCTTCAACTCTTGTTGTAAGCTCTTGTACCTGAAATATAAAGAAAAGATATAAGAAATACCTTACTTGGGAGCTAACAAAGCCGAGTTGGATGGGTGTATTGCGTGTATTTCGTGACTTATCACACCCCCCAACTTGAACTTTGCTAGTCCTCGAGCAAAGCATAAAAAAACAAATAAAATCTAACTAGCCACTTTCGTAGGACTCACGATTGCACTTAGCACATGCAACAAGCCGTTAAACCCCTAGGTTTACCCTAGAGGACGAGTTTTGTCTCGTGAGGGTTTACAGTGATGATACCCACAAACATCCTATTTACAATTGAAATGTAAAAAATACAATGCATTGAATCATATGTGATATAGATATACTCATATGTAAGGTAATAGACTCATGTGTATAATGAGATTTTTAAAATCACACAAGTATAAGAAGTAGGCTAATCAAGCTATGGTTATCATACTTCAAGAACTTTCAAATACTTAGTACAATTAAAATGCAATCAAGGAATCCAAATGTAAGATGTACCGCACACATATTTGAGGTTTTCAAAGTCAATCAATTAAGAACCAATCAAAATTAATAATCTCAAGTATTTCACATGCTTGCTCGAAATGTACATGGTTACTCTTTTCTCTCTCTTTTTTCAATTATGCGACCGTGCAATGTCATAATCCCTTAAGCTTTCTTCTAGGCCCTTGTAACAAGCTTTGGGTCAATGGCTCCCAAATCAGATGGCTTTAGGGCATTAGGTGATAAGGCACCCCTCAGACTTAATTGCTTGAGCCTAAAAGGCTACGAATTACAGCTAGTTAACACATACTCTTTTCTTTATTTTATTTTTTCAATCCTAAGCCGTTTTACGCGAACAATCCACGTTGTTACGCACATTGCCCGGTAACTAAGCTTTCGAATTTCTATTTTTTTTCTTTCTTCACTCTCTTTTTTTCAACCCTAGGCCGTTTTACGCGAACAATCCACGTTGTTACGCACATTGCCCGGTTACTAGGCTTTCGAATTCTCAACTATATAAGCATACCATTTTTGATAAAGCAACACATGATTCCTACCTTTGACTTCTTAATCCTTCAAGGTTCCAAAGTCTAATTGACTAATCGACCCCTCATATGTGTGCAAATATGGAACGATAATGAATTACTCAATCAATTTTAATATGTAGTAAGTAGATTAAAGTAAAAGAAATATGATATCCAAATCAAGATTAACAAATCCTTATAAGTACATGAAGTTTTGAATATATCATACAACATTCATCTATGAAGGATATTAGAGTTAGATATTTTTCACATCTTCATTAATGCACGTATTTAAATTTTTGAATGTAAATAGATCATAGGTAATGGTTAATAAAGGTTATCATGCATGTCATGCATACCCCCCAACTTAAACGGGATTGTCCTCAAGCACGAGTGAAGGGTAAAGGAAAGAGATAACCTGAATTGTTGATTGTAAAACTCGTAGAGTCAATGATCTTGTAGAATTGTAAGCATTTGTGATAACCATATCTTGTTATTTCAAAGAAAATTTGGGCAGCACCTCTCCTGTATATCGTAGATAGCCGCAATGGCGTACACTGTATACAAAATTAAATACAAAAGAGGTACACCCTCTACAACACATCCATCCAAGTATACAAAGTAAATCGATCCATACATCCATTGTTCATTCTTTTATACAATCCAATCATCCACAACTCATCCATCCACATATGTATACAAGCTATGAATCACTAAGTGTACAATCCAAATACAAATACTTGTAGACAATCATCCATATATGTACAAGAGTTCTTTCCTGTAGAGTTAGAATTAGAGCTGCATCACACCAACATATTAATAGAGAGTCGTGACGATCCTCTCATATCAAGATTCATCAGTTCCACCATCTTCTGGAATAAAAGACCGAACTAATACTTCGAGCTGACTATGTGATGCCTCCAGTTGTTGGACCTTAGTATACAACTCTGTAGTTTTCTTTTGAGTATCCTCCGCCCGTCTCACAGCCTCGTCTCTCTCAGCGTACACGCATGCAAGCCCCGTAGACGAATCAGATATCTTTGACTTCACCCATATCAAAGCCCACAAGCTTGACCATTTTTTTTGCTCAAAACTTGCTCACGAATCTGGTCACCTGATAACTTCAAAGCTCCTTTTTCAGCAGATTGTTGGCGAAGAGCTTCCATTTGAGTCTGCATCATGCAGATAAAGTATCAGTAAACATAGCATGACTATCAAGTTTTGTGAATCATAGATGCAAAATATCAAAATGTCCAAAACCACCAAAATATAAACTGTTGTTCATTAGTCCTGAACAGAAGCTGATTAGCAATATTCAGACTAATAGCATTAGCACTTCCAATTTGATCTTCGCTAAACAAAAAAGTAATTTCACATAGAGTAACTTAACCTCTATCAATACATGCAAAGATATCCAAAATAATACATTAAGAAACAATCTAACATCAGCATGAAATATAGTATCTAACTTTTGCTATTCAAAGAAGCTGATTAACAATGTTCAGACTAATTGTATTAGCACTCCAATTTGATCTTTGCTAAAAAAAAACGTAATTTCACATTGAGTAACTTAACCCCTATCAACACATGCAAAGATTTCCAAAATAATTCATGATTTCAAAAACTATCATCAGCAAGAAATTTAGCATCTTCTAAGGATGGTCATCCCAAACATAGCCGGAAAACTTCATGCGCATGCAATGTGATGCATGCATGAAGCTTGTAATTAGGTTTTTGCTGGAGGATTAAGGAATAAGATGGAATAACCCCCTTATTCCCATACTTATTCCCAAACACCTTTTTTTACTCCAGGTAATCATTACCCATTTATTCTCATTCCACCTACCACCACCACTCTATTTTTTCTTATTCTAGGTAATCATTACTACTTTATTCTCACTTTTTCTAACCCCAAAATCCCTTATTCTCACTTTTCTTATTCCCATACCAAACAGCCCCTTAGAGTTCCCGGAGTTCTGCCCCTTTTGATCCCCTGGGTCTCTGTGAAGTAGATCCCACGTTAGCCTCAAGACATTAGTCTCTAACTAGAAAAGTCAATGCTTGAGCTTGAGAAGCTTTTGGGCCATAACGCAAACAGCTAGTAATAAGCTCAATGAATCAAAAATAAAAAGAAAAAGAAAAAAAAAAGAAACAAGCGGGCAGCAATTTAAGCATAATGTAGAGAGCTATTTGGCTAAACTCTTCACATAAAATCTAATCAATGGCAACTCTATCATTCATGATGGAATTTGGTTAAAATAAACTGGAATTAAGGTACTCATGTACTAAACTTTGATGATCGATGACAAACAACAGTAGGTTTTGGCAATATAAGCTAATACAAAGAAGCACAACATGTAAATATCAATAATATATGCAACTACTAGGAAGTTCGTCATGGACAAGAAAGGTAAAACTTGTTTATCACAAAAGATACCAAAATTTGAATTTTCATAAGAAAGAACTGTGGCAGAGAATGATAGTAGTGTAGAGTACGTAAGTAATCAATTTACGCTAAAAGACCATTTATAATTGAAATCCTAGAGAATATACATCCAGCTGCAAAATAACTTGTAAAGTTGCAATTATATTACATAATAAGTAAATTTGACACTAGTATCATGTTCCTTCAAATTGATTTGGACATATGCTTCAAAACACAGCCAATTGAGAGGAGAAGAACAAATTTTCATGGTTTTTTCCCCCTCTCCCAATAGATCTGCTTATTTCTAAAACAACCTTTCTTTCCAAGCCGAAGAACAAATTAAGTCAATCGTCTGCAAACTATACAGAAAGTACAAAATGATTATGAAAATAGAAGAAAATTTAAGTTTATAAAAATAAAATGGTCGGTACATGATCTCTGAAATTTAGGAGGTGCAGAAATTAAGATAGAAAGAAAAATAATTTTAATCAAGTCCTTCTAGCACTAGATAATAAAGTGAAATCCATCAAATGAAGGAAGAGTACCGAGGGAGAGGTGACGAGTTTGTCGGTGAATCGTTACCCAAAACGAATATCGGGGATGTGAGCTATGTTGGGCCAGTCAGCACCTCCGTCTTCTCTGCAACGCTCCTCCAACTCCGGATGGCAACCGTGGATTGTCAAAGATTTCAGCGACGAGGGCAGCGGTGGGACCGACGAGATCTCTAGTAGATACCCTAGATCCAAAGATCGGAGAGATGGA
Organism: Narthecium ossifragum; assembly: GCA_963920575.1. NCBI lineage: Eukaryota > Viridiplantae > Streptophyta > Magnoliopsida > Dioscoreales > Nartheciaceae > Narthecium > Narthecium ossifragum. The sequence goes on from OY986974.1 coordinate 23,428,479, forward strand.
AGGGCATGCAAACCCTCCAATCCCGTCGTCAACGCTGGGAAACCCCATATTGTCAATTTTTCAAGCGAAGTGAGCTGACTCAGTACCTCCACAGAGGGGAGGGATGTGAGCTGCTCCCGCTCACTCTCACCCCCCTCTAGCACCAAGAAGGAGAGAGAGGTGAGGCCCCCTCCAAGGCTTATCGACAGTGACTCATCATTCAACTCACACCGCAATATTTCCAACCTCTCGAGTGAAGAGGGCATGCGAAGGCCTGAGCCTACCAGCTTCGGGCAATTTTCCAAATATAGTGATCTGAGGGAGCAAAGACGCCGAAACCCTTCTTCTTTGGCCGACGTATCTGCAAGCTCTATCTCCGGGCGAGCATCGATGATCAAATGCTGAAGAGTTGTCGAGTGACACAGTTGATATGGCAATCCCCTCAATTTAGGGCAATTAACCATTAGGAGATTTGTAAGACGAGGAAACCATCGATGACTGTGTTGGATAGATCTTCCTCCACACCACTCTCTCAGCTCATGCATTTGTTCCATATACAAATACTGTAGCTGCGGAAACACAACAATATCGTCGTCGCGGAATCCATGAGCCAATTCTTTTACTGCATGTATGTTTTTGAGAACCAGAGCCCTGAGGCATTTTAGCTGCCCAAGAGGAGGGAGGCTTTTACAGTTCCTCCAATGAACTAGATAAATAAATTCTACATTGGTCATCGATGAATGTTCCAACCAAATTGGAGGATTAATACCTGGATACTTCCAAATTTCCAGGTGCTTGAGGAGGCTGCAATGTGGTTTGAGCCGAAGAAGAACTTCCTCTGCCAGCACTGGGTCTGCATCCCCCCTCCGTTCCTTTGTCCCCCATATTAAATCCAGCCTTTTCAGATGCACTTTCTCCCTCAACTTCGCCTTATCGGCCTCATCTGGATTCTGTATCTTCTCAAGACCCTCGATAAATAGATGACGAAGCTCTTTCATGTCCCCCAACTGTTCCATCCCATTTCCACTCCTTTGATCAACACAAAAATGTAACTCTTGAACTGAACACAGCTTCCCAACCCCTTGTATCTTGTAGATATCCGTAGATCCGCCATGATCAATAAAACGTAGATATCCGTAGGCCCCGATTTCATAATTCTCGTAGATATCCGTAGGTCCGCCAGGATAAAAAAAATCTGAAGGATATAAAAAAGTCCCGCTATTCATTGCTGCAGAAATTAAATGGGGCAAGTTGATTTTTGTGACCATTTCTTCAGAAACTAAATGGCGCAAGTTGATTAGGTTGTTCATTCCTTCCGGTGCCAAAAGAGAACCGTCCACATACAATACCTGCAGATAATAAATCTTGCCCAGAGATTCAGGTAAGCTGTTGATGCCACTTTCTTGAAGATCCAGGTAACGAAGATGAATGAAATCACCCAGAAACTCAAAGGAATTATGATTTCGAACACGATCATCAACCTTGAAGCAAAACACTCGTAAACCTCTAGACTTCAGTTTTTTAAACTCCATTTCAAAGTCATTGCCAACATCATTATCTTGAGACGTGTACCAAAAGAGCAAAGTGCGTAGATGCTCAAGCTCCGAAATCTTCGCAAACACAGATATACTATCAGACTCAACACGTAAGTGGCGGATCGTCCTTGGTAGTATTTCTTGAGCTGATCCTTCCTTACTTGTTGTTATCCTCTTACATTCACCAACTGAAACTGATACTGCCAACTCATTCAACAGATCATGCATCGTGTAGACAATACTCACGTATCTTCCGGTGTAGACGACAGTCATTTCGAAGAAGGATCTTTTCACTAGATCATCAAAGTAGCTCTTTCCTGTATCTTCCGGTGTCTCATTCTCACACTGCTGAATTAATCCCGCGCCCATCCACATGTGAACCAATTCATCTTTTCTGAACTCATAATCTTGGGGAAATATACTACAATACCTGAAGCAAGTCTGCAGGTGTCCAGGCAATTGCTGATAGCTTAAACGTAGGATTGATATGACATTTATCTCTCCTTCTCCAAGATAGGAGTTGATATTTGAGAGCGTCCTGGCCCAATACTCCTCGTGTCCTAACTTGGCCTTCAACTGCCCTCCAACTATCTTCGCAGCTAACGGGTGACCTTTCAACTTATCGGAAATCTGAATTCCGATCGCTTCTAAACCTGGGTAACTTACAGCTGGATCGACATCACCAAAGGCGCACTTCTTAAACAGCGACCTAAATGCATCTTCATCTTGTAAGCCCTTCAAGGGAAATATGGGTGTCATGCCAGGGTACATGTCCCTAACTCTCTCCAATCGAGTTGTTACCACAACCCAACTTCCATTCTGGCCGAATTTTAAAGGGGCAAACAATTTCTCCCAACTATCTCTATCACTGTCGTTCCACACGTCGTCCAGCACCAACAGGTACTTCTTTGAGCTTAGTTTCTTCTTGAGTGTTTCTTGCAGGGTCGCCAAATCACCAACTGTAGATTTGCTCCCTGTCACACCATCAAGGATATTTTGTAAGAGAGTAGTTGGATCGAAAACATTGGAAACACATACCCATATTCTAGGATCAAAGTGTTTTTCGATCCTTGTGTCATTGTATATATACTGGGCGAGAGTTGTCTTTCCCACTCCCCCGAACCCTACTATGGGAAGGATACTTGGGTTGTGGCTGCTTGAGCTCGTCGCAGTGTTTGATTCCAACAGCAAGTGTATAATCTGATCTCTCTCTTTGTCTCTGCCAAGCACACCGGTGGAGGTGCTCACGAGAGAGCCGGTAACACGATGTTCAATCAACTCTGCTTTTTTCTTACGCTGTCGTGCATCATTGTCACGAACTAGATCCAGAAAATCCCCAACATGGGCTGCAACCATATCTAATTTTTTCACACTATCCCCCAGCCCTTTTAGGATGGGATCACCTTTGAAGACATGCCTTATGGTTTTCTTAAACTGAGATGTGCCACAACATAACTTCTTCTTGGTCTTGTTGGCCTCGTTCACTTTCTGATGCATGCGATGGTACTCGAGCTCGTCTAGCACATCCTCTGCTTCTTCCACGGCATCTCTGAGTCGCCACATCCAATCTTGCAATTTTTTGGAGCTCTCAATCTGCACTCCATTCTCGGCAGCTTCCAGCACGGCTCGTATTTCTGGAAGGGCACTCTTCAATCTGTTTAGCTCATCATTCATTCCTAGTTGCCAACACTTATGCTTTTTTGCGTACGAGATGGCAAAGTCCGTTAGCTTCTCTATGGCAATAGGTGCAACCCATGCAGCCACCATCACCATCGCCGCCTCCGCCATGGAGAGAGACACAGAGAGCTTAATTTGATCTGCTACATCAAAGGAAAGTTTAGATAAAACCATTAAGCTAACTAATGCAAGATCTCATAGTTGGCCAGTGGAAAATGAGAAGAAATAAAATTAAAAAAGAGGCAAGATTGCACACTATCCAGAGCTCTATTATATTCCTCAAGGTGGTCCTCAACATGTCAATCGCATGAACATGACTAGCTGTAAATTGTTTCCCTCTCGTATTTACTGAACTGTTGGTGTTCACCAAATCATGTAAGCACTTTAATATGCATTGATTCAACATCACCAAATTATCACAAAAATGCAAACAATTTAATAATTATTCCAACATATTCATATTAATTACACGGTTAGTTACACCCTAACATAGCATGATAGGCTAATGAACCGGAAGGATACTCTAAATTTGGTACCTTCACTTTTCAAACCCCTCGAAATATCCCAGAGTAAAAACCCATTTTCTGGGAGTATCTATGAAGTTTTTAATAAACAGCTTCAGCTTCTAGAAGTTTCCCCAAAAAAATTATTTTGGTGATATGTAGTCTGACCTATTGCATGGACAATGAAAATAATGCATTTTGCACCCTAAGTCTGTGTAATAGGCTCAACTAATTAATTGAAAACAAAAAACAGTTTTTACAATGTTGCAAAGTATCTCCAGTTTCTTCTACAACCAGTTCTAAGTAATTCATTGTCAGTGCAAACATGAAAATGCCGCAAAAATGTTAGGGATATTGTAAGATTTAATTCTAGTTGTGCATGAAATTCATAGACAAAGGGTTTTAATTTTTGTAGGATTTAGAAAAATTGTAAGTCACGATAAGAGTAATTGTTGCAAAAACTTGGCTTTTGATATTGCTCCATTGACTGTAATTTTTGCACATAGAGATCAGAATGATATGATCCTTATATCATTAGAATGAATACGGAGAAATGTACAACTTCTCATGTGACACTTCATATATTTCCATGTCTAGATATGTTTATCTTCTGATTTAACAAATATTTCGTATATTTCAATCTCGTGCAACATAAGATCAAGTTTGAAGATAGTAATATGTAGTATATTATAAGAGGTAGTGGAGTGAGAATAAAACTACATCTAATGGTTGACATTCGTTCAATCCGAGGGTGAAGAACAAACCACCATATATAACTGAATGGAACCGCCCTGGCCAATCCCACGTCATCCACGACGCCATCAAACCGTGGCTCTTAAAACACCGTCAAACCATGCTAGGGGCACGTGCAAAACTACTAGTAAATATGAAAGAGGGGCTATGGACGACCAACACATAACCTGTAAAGACTTTAGATTAAAAATGGCTAGGAGACTAGGACGTGAGCAATTGATCCTTGAAGAGGTGATTGATCTGCAAAGCCAGTTGCAGTCAGCCAATGATCAAATCTCCTTAGAGCGCGCGCAAGAGCGAACAAGGGAGAGAAAATGGATAGAGGTACACTGAATCAAGGAGTCTTGCAAGTGCGAGAACAACTGCAAGAGCGAGAATTGTCTATAAGTTTAAATTTATTTATTTATTTTAATTAGATAAGTCCGAGAGTTGAGCTACAACCACACTCTACTCCAAGCCACTCCTATGGCCCACATCCCAGGCCAACACAGTCAAGCGCCTAGTTACATATGTAAACGCAAATCCTGCAATTTCATCCGCTACACCATTCTCGAATCTTGGAATGTGCGGAAACACAAATCGTCTGTAAGTCTACATGTCTAACTATTGTGCATTGGGATGACTTGGATTCTGTCGTCGGCTCGATTATGACACACTACGCAAAGCTGTCGGGGAAACTGTTTATGGGACCTGTTTAGGCGGATCCGACCTATTTTGTCTTTAGACCTGACCCAGATTAGGTTATGTTGGGATGAGTATAAATACTAATGTAACCTAGGGTTAGAATTAAGCATAAGACATATTAGAGTGGCCGTGAGATTGAGAGATTGTAACCCATGTTTTTGCCTCGTGAAAGAAGACGATCTCTCCCCCATAGATGTAGTCAATCTTGCTAAACCACGTTAATTGTGTCTCTGTGTCGTTTTCTTTCTTGTTCTTCTTGTGTGCTTTCTGTGTGATTGCCATCGCTAGTACGTGTTTATTGTCAACACTAACTTATAGCAATAGGATTTTATCCTCTAGCTTTGGTTTGTCTAGTCCTAAAATGGACCCGGGGTTCTTCTAGGGTTTTGTGATTGTTTGATTTTTACTTGATTGCTTGTCTTTCTATCGACCGTGGTTGGGCAGTGTATTGTAATATATGTTTTTTTTAAATATAAACTTGAAAGGACTAATCCAGGATCATATTTATCGTACCCTAATCATCATGTGTGTCCAAACCAATATCTTCACCTCCATCTTGATTCTCAACTAAACCATAATTGGAAGTGCTTCTTAATGGGTACTGAGTTTGGCCAGCAGAGGTGGAGTCCCTTGCGGAGAAGATTTGTATTTTGATTTTGTTGCTTTTGTTTTTATCCCAAGATTCTGTAACTTATGAGGAAATGCCATTGCTCGCCGGTGTCGGCAGAATGGAGATGTCTTTACTTAACATGTGGTTGTCGATCCGGCAGCCCTAACGACAATTTTTTTCAATAGGAACATTGACTTTTTTGCTCAACTAATAATTAAAAACACATTTGATGTTCAATCTTAGACAACTATACTAAGGGTTCGTTCGGGTGTATATTGTGTTTTTTATGATTGCAATTAGATGTGATGCGTTTATAAACTGTAGTAAATCAATCTAAGAGAAAACGCATTTGGCGTGATAATTGCGGCAAAAAAGTGTGTTCATGCAATTTGTTATTTCGGTGTGTGTTTAGGTATCCATTCAAATGGTCAAATGAGTTTATCGAAGCACCTATAAACTATTTTATTTTTTGCGCGGTTTGGGTGTGGTCTCCACTAGCTGAATTCACTCCCCAAGTGGGTTATTTGCAAACACAATTGTGTTCGGTCCAATAAAAAGTGTGCTTGGACAACAAAAACGTACGACCAAATGACCCTATGCCAACATCCTTTAGTAAGGTAAAGTGTGGGAAACTATCTCCTATAAAAGAAAAGCCTGGTCTTGACATTTACTAAAAGGCTAGGTATCAAGCCCACCCTCAACGTGCCAATTAAAAATGGTATTTTCTTACCTACACCACTTAGTTACCTTGTCCGCCTTAATATTTGTGAAGCTAGTTATATACAAGACCAATACGACTCAAAGGGACTCATAAGCCACCAAATCGACCTAACTACTACCTCTAGCCCTTTGGGCCAATCCCTATGACCATTTACAACATCTACAACCTCTTTAGCACCGGACTCAGTTAAAACTTTGAGTTTCTGCTGAAGGCTGTGTTTAGGAGATTTGGGCGAAGGTATTGAAAATAGGTTTGGTCTTGTTTTTGTATCTCCTGAGATTGTCTAACGAGAAAGCCGATGCGGTCACTAAGTGGTGCAAGGAGTTAGACTCCAGTTTTGACTAGTCCCGGGAGAGAGGCTACGCCTTACAGTTTGGGACGAGTGATGTAAGTGGAATTTTCCCTTAATGCTGCAAGCGCAAAAACAAAAACTAATCGAATTGAGCCTGTATTAAGACTTGACATTTTGGTATCCTGTAATTTGCCTTAATTGAACTCCGGTATCCTATATTTATACTAATATAACTTTATGACCCTTATATTACAAATTTGGTTGATTTAGAGCCGATTTTCAGATGGCGTTTGTTCCGTTCACCCAAGACCGCTCACGTGCTGCGCGGTTTCCATACTTAGGGGCGATATTCTGGAGAGAGAAAGAGAGAGAGAGAGAGAGAGAGGGAGGGGGGGGGGGGGGAGAGGGGAGAGAGGAGAGTGGAGAGAGGAGACCTCCTCTCCGAAATCCTCTCCCCCACCTCCCAGCCACCACCTCCTCTCCGACATCCTCTCCCCCACCTCCGGCTCCCTCTACCTAAACTCCTCCCTTCTCCAACTGTCCTCCTTCCGCCGCCTAGTTTTCCTTCAAGGTGGGAGAGAGGATGTTGGCTGAGTCAGTGAAGAATAGCCCGCCCGGCGCCACCGCCACCGCGTTGATCGCGTCGTTGTGGGCAGTGACGGACTCCAGACATCTAGAATCTAAGATGCGCCAGACCTTGACGACACGTTTGGTTCGTACAAGGAATGAGGGACGGAATGGGAATGGGATTAGGAATGGGAATGGGATTGGGAATGAGCTATTACCAAGGTGATTTTGTGATATTAGGATTGGGAATAGGAATTAAGCATTACCGTGTTTGGTTTTAAAAAAGAAGCTGGGAATGGAATAGGAATGAAGTATAAATGACTAAATTAGCCTAGGTATTTAATAAGATGATGGGGAACAAACTAAACTAAAGTGAGAATTTTAATGAGTTGGTATGAGATGGGAATGGGATTGGGATTAGGAATGGGCCAATCCCAGGTATGAGATGGGATTGACCTATTCCCAAGTTGTTAGGAATGAAGCATTCCATTTCTAACGTTAAGTGCCAACCAAACATGAGAATGAGATTTGACTCGGGAATTGACCATTCCATTCCCAATATTTTGGTGCAACCAAACATGCTATGAAGGTCTTGTCCCACGAGCCAGAATACAAAAGCATGTGCTCCTCGTCGAGGCTAAGGCACGACACGGCATTGAAATGGCGGAGCGAGATGGCGTTCCGGTGGCGCCGACCTTAACGTAGCTATTCGGATTTATGGAGCTCTTTAAGAAGTCTCGGAGCGAAGGGAGGCATCCAACGCGCTTGTAGCTTGTGGACTTAAACCCGACGAACTCCTTGCGTCCCTTCCAGACCCGGATGTTCTTGGAGTCCAAACC
>OY986974.1:23436838-23584142 GCA_963920575.1 Narthecium ossifragum
GCTTCTTCTTGTTTGCCGGCGACCACCACCTCCCTCTCCCTCTCCCTCCCTCTCTCTCTCTCTCCTCATCACATGCCGCCACATATAAACACTGTGCATGTGAGCAGTTTTATGTAAGAGGGAGCTAACACCGTCTTAGGCCTGTCCTGGTTTTGTAGCACGAGGATACAAAAGTTATATTAGTATAAATATAGGGTACCGGAGTTCAATTAAAGCAAATTATAGGGTACCGAAATGTTAATTCCCCTTATTTATTTGAAGCTTGCTTGCGCTCCACACTAGCTGGCTCGACTGGACATAGGATGGGCGACTAAGGCGATGGAGAGGGTGGAGTCAGAGGGGTGGTAGGTCCAGTGAAGGGAGGAGGAGGCCGGAGGTGAGGCGCTGCATGGCTTCTTCTTGTTTGCCGGCGAGCACCAGCTCCCTCTCTCTCTCTCTCCCCCCTCCCTCTCCCCTCATCACATGCCACCACGTATAAACAGTGTATATGTGAGCAGTTTTCTATAAGAGGGAGCTAATACCGTCTTGGGCCTGTCCCGGTTTTGTAACATACTAAAATTATATTAGTATAAATATAGGGTACTGGAGTCAATTAAGGCAAATTATAGGGTACTAAAATATTAATTCCCCTTGTTTATTTGAAGCTTGCTTGCGCTCCATGCTAGCTGGCTCGACTGGACGTAGGCTAGAATCAGTTCAAGCTAACTCAAGCTGATATCGAGCTAGCTCAAAGTTGGTTCGAGCGAGCTCGACCTAGAATTTCTTGGATTGTGAGCTCAAAGTGATTGATCCAATTTGAGTTTAAGAGGTTGTGGTATGTTGGGATGAGTTTGACTGCAAATAGTTCTATTGTCTCTATCTTCTGTTGAGGAACCTTTAGTCATATTAGGGCTTTTTATTAATGATGCTATATATTTATTAGTGAAGGAAATTCCATCCACTTCAGGCACAAGGATGGAACGGCGGTTACACCAAGCACCAAGGGGGCCTTTGGTCCCCCGGATTCAAGAGGCGTAGTAATTCATCTATTGCATGCCGTGTAATAATTCATCGCAACTGTTGGATTGAAAATGTAATAGCTGATGGTATATCTCGTTCTTGTCGATCCTCCGGGGTTCCTATTGTTTGGGAACCGGAGGACGGCCAACCAGCGCTGAATAAGTTTTTGTAATTCTAGCCTACGGGCTCAACTCATCAAATAAAAAAAAAACTGTTGGATTTGCTCTAACAGAAATCAAGTGGAACACTACAAATATTCCTTTCCAATGAAAAACATAAAAGTTTCAAGATTTCAATGTAAACCATAGTCGTATAGTATTCTTTTCAAATTAATTCGAATTTTCACATATATTATATATATAAGCTTTGTAAAATAAACAACAAAGTAGAAGTGGCCTACCTCAAATACAAGTAAATAGACACGCTCAGAACTCAAAATCCTCCACCAGGCTCCTTTTTCGCTGCAAGATTTGCACCTGATGATGCAACACTCAATAATTAGTTACCATCTAATCTAATCTAATCACGGTCGGATTATTATAGAACTTGACCCTAATGAAATTGATTCACTGATTAATTAAACAAGAAAGAGCTGAAAAGAGTGTTGAGAAAACCATCCACGTAGAATTTAATTAACATGCTATACTCTATGATCTATCTAAATACAACATGATATTTGAGGCTTTAATGTAATACTTGGGACCCAAAATACAAGCAGAAAACAATGTTAAAACTGCGTTAGCTTTGTTTCTTTTCAAGAAAAAAACATTTACTAGACAAGAAGGTTGTTTTCCAGAAAATATGAAAACACCAAACTTTCGTTTTCACCATTTTATGTTTCTATTTTTCAGAAAATAGCTCTTCAACATTGCAAACTAAACTCATTTTCTAGTATTGGAAAAAAATAATCCAAAGCATATTAGAAAAAATAAAATAAATAGATCGAAAACAATGAAAATATTTTGGTGATCTGTAGTCTGAGTTACGGCATGGACAATGATAATAATGCATTTTGCACCCTAAGTCTGTGTAATAGGCTCAACTAATTAATTAGAAACAAAAAACAGTTCTTAGAATGTTGCATAATATCTCTAGTTTCATCTTGAGCCAGTTCTATGTAATACATTGTCACTGCAAACATGAAAATGCCGCTAAAGTGTTAGGGATTTGTAAGATTTATTTCTAGTTGTGCATGAAATTCCTGAACAAAAGGTTTTAATTTTTGCAGGATTTAGAAAAATTGGTTCAATATGTAAGTCACGATAAGAGTAAATGTTGCAAAATCTCAACTTTTGATATTGCTCCATTGACTGTAATATTTGCACCTAGAGATCAGAATGATATGATCCTTATATCATTAAAATGAATACATAGAAATGTGCAACTTCTAATGTGACAAATACTTCATACATTTCCATGTCTAGATATGTTTAGCTTCTCATTTAACAAATACTTCATATATTTCAATCTCTTGCCGCATGAGATCAAGTTTGAAGATAGTAATCTATTATATAAGGGAACAAGGGTAGACAAATAGATGGACAACTAGCGGTGGAGATTTAAGAGTGGAAATCCAAGTGTGGAGAAGAGAAAGGGGGAGTTAGTGATAAATTATTAGAAATAACCGTGCCAAGTGGCACGGGGGAACACTAGCAAGTAGTATATTATAAGATGCAGTGGAGAGAGAATAAAACTATATCTAACGATCTAACGGTTGACATTCGTTCAATCTAAGGGTGAAGAACAAACCACCATATATAACCGTATGGAAACCGCCCTGGCCAATACCACGTCATCCACGACGCAATCAAACCGTGCCCCTTAACACGCCATCAAACCATGCCAGGAGCACGTGCATAACTAGTAGTAAGTATGTAAGAGGGGCTATGGATGACCAAAACCTAACCTTTAAAGACTTTAGATTAAAGATGGCTAGGAGACTACATAAAAATAGGATGTGAGCAATAGATGCTTGAAAGGCTGATTGATCTGCAAAGCCAGTTGCAGTCAGCCGTTGATCAAATCTCATTAGAGCACGCGCAAGAGCGAACAAGGGAGAGAAAATTGATAGGGATACACTGAAGCAAGGAGTCTTGCAATTGTGAGAACAATAGCAAGAGCGAGAATTGTCTATAAGTTTAAATTTATTTATTTATTTTGATTAGATAAGTCTGAAGGTTGAGCTACAACCACACCCTACTCCAAGCCACTCCTATAGCCCACATCCGGGGCCAACACAGTCGAGCGCCTAGTTACATCTCTAAGCACACATCCTGCTATTTCATCCGTTACACAATTCTCAGATCTTGGAATGTGCGGAACACAAATCGTATGTAATTCTACATGTCTAATTGTTGTGCATTGGGATGCCTTGGATTCTGTCGCTGGCTCGGCTATGACACACTACACAGAGCTATCATAGAAATGGTTTATGCGATCTGTTTAGACAGATTCGACATTTTTTATCTTTAGACCCGACCTGGATTGAGGTATGTTGGGAGAAGTGTAAATACTCATGTAACCTAGGGTTAAGGTTAAGTATAAGGCATATTAGAGTGGACGTGAGATTGAAGACTGTAACCTCTGTTTCTGCATAGTAGGGGTTGTTTGGTTTGGGGTTAAGGGTGGGGTAGAGATAGGAATAGAGGTAAGGATAAGTGTAATGATGAAAGAATGATTGGAAAAGTAGAGAGGAAGGTGGTCAGTGGAAGGGGAAAAAAGTGACGGGCCCCACTTAACCCTAACCCTAACCTCATTCCATAACCTCAAACCAAACAACCCTTGAAAGAATATTATCTCTCTTGTGGACGTAGGCAAACCAAGTAAATTTTGTCTCTTTGTCATTTTCTTTATTGTTCTTCTTGTGTGCTTTCTATGTGATTACCATAGCAAGTACGTGTTTATCACCAACACTACCTTATAGCCATAGGATTTTATCCTTTAGTTTTGGTTTGTCTAGTCCTAAAATGGACCCGTGGCTCTTCTAGGATTTTGTGATTGTTTGATTTTTACTTGATTGCTTGTCTTTCTATCGACCGAGGTAGGGTAGTGTATTGTGATATATGTTTTTTTTAAAAAATATAAACTTGAAAGGACTAATCCAAGATCATATTTATCGTACCCTAATCATCATGTATGTCCAAACGAATATCTTCACCTCCATCTTGATTCTCAACTATACCATAATTGGAAGTGCTTCTTAATGGGTACTGAGTTTGGCCAGCAGAGGTGGAGACCCTTACGGAGAAGATTTGTATTTTGATTTTGTTGCTTTTGTTTTTATCCCAAGATTTTGTAACTTATGAGCGGATGCCATTGCTCGCTAGTGTCCATTGTCTCTATCTTATGTTAGGAAACTCTAGTCCTATTAGGACTTTTTATTAATCATGCTACATATTTACTGGTGAAGGAAATTCCATCCACTTCAGTCACAATAAAATCTGTAAGTTATTGCCTGAAGTAGCGTATTTGATATCTAATGTTAACAAGGATGAATGACTGTTACACCAAGGGGGGCTATGGTCCCCCGGATTCAACAGGCTGCAATAATTCATCTATATAAAAGTTTCTATATATATAAGCTTTGTAAAATAAACAAGAAAGTAGAAGTGGCCTGCCTCAAGAGCAAGTAAATGGACAAGCCCGCAACTCAAAATCCTCCACCAGGCTCCTTTTTCACTGCAAGATTTGCACCTGATGATGCAACACTCAATAATTAGTTACCATCTAATCTAATCTAATCACGGTCAGATTATTATAGAACTTGACCTTAATGAAATCGATTCACTGATGAATTAAACAACAAAGAGCTGTAAAGAGTGTTGAGAAAACCATGCTCGCAGAATTTAATTAACATGCTATACTCTATGATCTATCTAAATACAACATGATACTTGAGGCTTTAATGGAATACTTGGGACCCAAAATACAAGCAGAAAACAATGTTAAAAAAAAAGACTAAATTACGTTTTTGGTACCTGTAAAATTTTGGATTTCCCACTTTAATACATATAGTTTGACAATTACGTTTTTGATACCTATATTTAATGTATATAACATATTTAGTACTTGCCGTTAAACGCCGTTATCCACACTTGACGGCAATATGTTCACGTGATATCACGTGAGCGGATTTTAGTCAATTTTGACTGGTTTTCAGTCAATTTTGACTAATTTTCAAAAATTGTTTTGCCAGCTCATCTTCTCCATCTCCCATCTCACTTCTCTCTCTCTCTTCCGTGCGCTCTCTCTCTCGTCTCTCTCTGTCTCTCTCTGTCTCTCCCTCCCCTGTCTCTCCATCTCTCCTCTCTCCTCTCTGTCTCCTACCAGCCGGAGTTCTAAGAAGTACAAACACGACGAAGAGTACTGGACTCCAGAACCAAGGCTAGAGGTTCCCATGATAATGGCAGCAGTTGCATTTGTGTCAGTAGTCCATGCAATGGAATACAGAGAAGACATGGAGTTATGGTGGATGGCAGCTTGAATGAGCACATAGGCGGTGCCATGGCGCTGGAAGTCGTCAACAGTACGGCCTTCAGGCTCTCTTGGCGGGGATAACTTAGTTTATCATCGGCATGACGGGAATGGGATTGGTGGAAGCTCTTAAAAGCAATGAAATACGGAGAAGATAATGGCAGAACAGAGATAGATGGCTGACACTGTACTATAGAACACTCCAGAGCATATGAATTAGAAGATTATTATTGACTATATATCCAAATCTTTTCTTCGCAAATTCCTCTTCCAGAGACATCTGCTTTTGGAAAGAAGATTTCCTGTGCAATTGCTGCTCTTAGCGCAATGGAATCACCATCACCAATTATGGCCGGAAAAAGATAAATGGATTTCCGGCAATCTTGGCCGGAAAAAAATGGGCTGTTGGCAGAGGAATCTTAGTACCCCTCTCTCTAACCCCCCCCCCCTCTCTCTCTCTCTCTCTCTCTCTGTTTTCCTCATGAGACGACGGCCGGCGATCACGCCATGGCCGTTGAAGCCAACTGTCGAGTTCATCGCCAGCGACCAAGAGAGAGAGACAGAGAGCACGGAAGAGAGAGGGAGGAGAGAGAAGAGAGATTAGGGATTAGGGATGGTGATGAGGTTTGCCGTTTGAAAAAATAACGCCGTTAGACGGTCGGACCAAAACGAAGCGGTTTTAATAGTATAGGTATTAAAAACATAATTATAAAAGTAGATGTATTAAAGTGAGAAATCCAAAATTTTACGGATATAAAAAACGTAATTTAGCCTAAAAAAAATTACCTGACAAGAAGCTTATTTTCAAGAAAATATGAAAACACCAAACTTTCGTTTTCACCATCTTATGTTTCTATTTTTCAGAAAATAGCTCTTCAACTTTGCAAACCAAACTCATTTTCTAGTGTTGGAAAACAAAAATACAAAGCATATTTGAAAAAATAAAATAAATAGATCGAAAACAATGAAAATATTTTCCATGAAACAAATGAAAGGAAGATGGAGATGATTAATGGCCGAAAAAGATGGAGAAATTAAAGTGAGATGGTACCTGATTCTTACCAGAAGGAGGGCAGAGAGATGATGGCAAAGTGGGTGGCCTGATTGAGGGTTTATATAGAGGAGTTCTTGGGTGGTTTTGCAGAAAATACCCTTAAGACTTGAAGAATCGCCATATCCGTTGTCTAACCGAGTAGTGGTTGCTTTCCCCATCTTCAAATTACAGGGTCGATTTGTTATTACTAAGTTCTTTCGGGTTCTTTGCAGAAAAAGACAGCTTTTTTAATGCCTTCCTTGTTGAGCAGATGCCAATCTCATCACATCGCCACTCGCAATTATAAAGTGCTTTATTCCTCCTCCTTTGCTTTAGATCTCCTTTGCTTTAGATTTTCTTTTCTAGGGTGGAAGCAAAGAGAACTTAGAGAAGGGAGATTCCCCTGGACGAGGCTGCGAGCAAAGAGGAAACGAGGAGACGAGGATTAATATTCCTACAACTTACAGGTTGTCTTCTTCTCTCATCTCTTCCATACGTGAGTGGCTGCGAGTGCGGAGATCGGGTTCTTGTGTCGTGGATCAGAGGTGTTGTTCTAGTAATAGCATCCACCGTGGGCAAACGAGGAGACGAGGATAAGCGTTCAACAAAGGATTCGAGGAGCGAATCAAAGTACACTAACCCAAGTCTTTTGCTGCGTACTTGATCTGTAGTTTTTCCTACATGTTCAAAATATATTGAATGCAAAATTATATATATAAAACATTGAGATAGCTTCTTACATACGTGATGAGAGTTTACATAAAAATATTTATGTAAAAATCCAAAAATCTGAAGGATTTATATGATAATTTGAAAGAATATTGGTAGGATGAATGAGTCATTTAGAAGTTTTTTCAAGAATTAATATGTGAGAAAAACATTTTTTTAATACAAAGAAAACTTGGAGTAAAGTGAAGTGTCGTAGAAATAGAAACTTGAAATTGAGCAAGAGATATTGAAAATCAGAGAAAATTTCGGCAAAGTAGCGTCATAATTAAGCTCTAAAACTTGCGAATATCTCCAAATAGTTGGGCTGGGATCACTACAACAAAATCGGGACGTTGCCACGGGCTATTTCATCGCAATAGGTATTCCATTTCTCACTACATATATATTGTGATGAATAAATTTCGTCGCCATGTTTTTTATACCAAGCCTGTTGTAATAAGTTTCTTGTGACGAACGAATTATTTATCATAATAAGCATGTGCACATTATGATGAATAAAAAATTATCATCATAACATTTGTATTAGTGACAAGACATTTTATCAGGAGAAATAATATATTTTGTGGCCATAAATATTATTTTGTCACCACAAGTAAGTTGGAGTACACGTAGATAATTGGACAAAAATATTTTGCCGCAATATATTTTTGACAAAACATTGTCACAATAAAGTTTACTATTGCGACAAATGATTAGATTGTGTACTTATACACTTTTCTAGCTACTCGAGGTCCTTTTCACTCTAAGCCCAAGTAAATTATTAGTTTGTGTACTTAGGCACATTGGATTCTGTTCTCTGCATGTGAAAGAGTAGTATGCATTTTTATCGATGTGAAAGAGTTGTTTACAATTATCTTTAGCTATGTGCTTTGTTTAACTTTTGGACTTGTTGCATCTTTCTTAAATATTGCAGTGTTAACATCTCAGTTGGAGATCTGGAGGACAGACTTATGCTTTCTGGCATGCATACTGTAGCTGACATATTCCGCTGTTGTTGTGGACAAAATGCTGGTTGGAAATATGTGAGCTTCTTTGCCTACATGATACTCTTTCTCTTTTATGACCGAGCAAGCTTTATTTTGTAAAATAGGATTTAGTCTTTTTGGATTTATACTATATCTCAGCACCAGTACGCACAAAGCCAGAACTATTAGTTATTTAGTTTCTCTGTAGCATATAGCTTTACTGTATTACATCCTATCCGTGCTTGCTGTACCACAATACAGCTGCTAATTTGAGTAACTCTATCATGTTTTCATCCTGAAAATGCAAGGAGTTTCCATTTGAGTGTTGAAAATAGTCATGTTTAGTTCCAATTTGGCCATTCTAAAGGATAATAATTCAGGATGAGGTTAAAATTGTACATAGTTAGGATAGAGAATGGATCCCGGGAAAGGAGTGTCCTTTCAAGGACAAGATTCAACCCTCTTTCTCACCACAGGCAGGCACATAGATGCTCTCATAGTTTACTCTATATGCATAAGTGCCAGCTGACATAGGGAAATTAGATGGGAAACCTTATGAGATCTTGTACTTATCCCCCAACCTTGTTCGGGTACTTGCAGTGACCATGTTGTGCTAGTTATATTATTTGTAAATGATACCAATTCATTGCTCCCGTGTTATAAATTAGCTGTGAAATCTGCTCGCATTGTCCTCTTGACTAGAAATGATCATTTGACTTGTATTGGTCATGCAAATTAGTTGATTCCGCATTCTATCAACATGTCTTTATTGATGGATCACTTTGAACTATCAAAGGTCTTGGGTGAGAAAATTACTTTGTGTATGGTGATTTCTATCTCTAGAAAGGATTAAGATCTGAATATTCTGCAAAAATTAGTTAAGGGATATGCTGATGGCTCTTTTATAGGTTTTGCTGTTTGGAGTAGCAAGGTATAATGGAGATAAGGGCCTGATTCAAAATGTTGCTTTGCAACCAATTACATTTACAGTTTCATAAAAGAAAATTGTTAGACCTGCTATGTCATGAACGTGAATTTGCATGATTAGATCTCAATATGTTGGATAATGTGCACATAGCTTCATTTGATATCCCTTACGTGAATTTGCCACTATCGGTCCATGCATATGGGTCAATATTCATCTTGCCCTTGACTGAAACAATATTGGATGTTGACATGTTTAATTTTTCAATTTATTGATTTTTTTTTGCCTTTAGCTTTAGTCAGCCCAGGGTAGATCAAAATCCTGGCTCCGCCCTTGATTCCACCATAAGAATATTCATATATTGCTTTTCCGTTAAAAACCCAACAAAGAAACCCATCTTTATACTGTCAGGGCCATGAGGTCTTGACACGAGGCTTGGCCAAGCCAGCCGGAGTTGGCAAGGTCAAAGCCCACACCATGACTCAAGACTGGAGTCATTGGATCATGAGGATCGAGCACGACAAGTCTTGACACGGGCAACAGCGGAGTCTTCGTTGAAGACACGGTGAAATTTGCTATTGTTTAGTGATCCGAGCCGACGAGCAAAATGGGCATGCAAAAGTTGGAGCCGACAACTTCCTCGTTGAAGACACGGTAGAACTTGTTGTTGGCACGGTGGTCCAGGCCAACAAGCAAAACTAGACGCAGACTGCAGTAGTTCACTGCAGACAAGAGACTGACACGGGGAAAATTGTTCTTGACCTGGTGGTCCGCATCAAAAAGCAATCTACTCTTGCCAAAGCCCAAGTTCCAGTTGGGTTAAGTTCCTGGAGGAATTTGACGCGGTCAAAACCGTTTTGGCACTGGAGATTTTGAAGATGTCGCGCGACTTCGAGTTGCACTAGGAGACGGCGCGCCAAACTGGGCGGTTGTGCCTTGGAGGTCAATCCAGCCGAGCAAATTCAAATGTCTCGCGTGCATTTGACTTGGAATAGGTGATGACATGGGGAATATCATGTTTGGCTCGGGGAAACTTGCTGTTGGCACGGTCCAATAGGAAGGAGTCCTATTTCCACTCAAGTTGGCGTCTAGTGGGTCAAGTGCTTATCCAATTGCAAGTCAAACTCAAGTGAGAGTCCATATAAGTTTGGAAACTTAGTGTTATGCTTATCCATTACCTAGATATGGATGTAAGCTAAGACTTTGAATAGAACTTGTATGAGCGGCTTGTTGAGGCTAGTCAAGGGCTATTCCTCTATTTAAGGAATAGGCCGGCCAAGGTTTGGGGTTTCCTTGTATTGAGAGATCTTTGTACCTCGAGAGGGAGAGAGAGTTGCGAGGGATTCTCTTGTAAAGATCATTGATCAATAAAGGACGAGAGCCATACCCTTTGCCATACGTGAGTGTTCTTACTTCTTGTGGTGTGTAAACATTGAGCAAGAGGAAGACGAAGGAGAAGGCTGGTCAAGACGGATCTTGGCGCCGGCACCGGGTTCTCTTCTTGAGAAAAATATATATATATATCCGGTGACAATTTGGCCTCAGAGCCAGGTTGGTTATTCTTACCACCTTGAGAATGTGATCAATGGCGCAGGAGCTTCATGATCGTGTTACTCATCTTGAGGGCTATCTTGGAGAAGCCCCGGATGAAGGGGCTCCGCTCTTCATACCCACATTGCAGCAATCGAGGGGGAGATCTTCAACATTAGGTCTTCCTCCGACATTTGAAGGCCAAGCTAGAAGAATGGGCGACGTCTTCTGAGCAAGGCTTGGAACAGATCCGGGTACTCTTGGAGGAGTTCGTGGACCGGATCGACAGCGAGCTAATCGTCATCAAGCGGGCCGTGTCAAGGTCTGATTCTCGTGAGGGCACGGGCAAATTCAAAGTCCCTGAGCCCAAGTCCTTTGGTGGCGTGCGGAACGCCAAGGAACATGAGAATTTCTTGTGGGACCTTAAGCAGTATTTTGAGGCTGCTCACATCCTTGAGGGAGGCAAGGTGTCCGTTGCTGCAATGTACCTGTCCGGCGATGCAAAGCTCTGGTAGCGCACCAGACTGGAGGATGATGCAACCGCCGGCCACCCCAAGATCTCTACTTGGGACGCCTTCAGCAAGGAGCTGAAGGACCAATTTCTCCCCAACAACACGGCATGGGTTGCGAGGGAGACTCTGAAGAAACTAAAGCAGACGGGGCAACTCAGAGACTACGTGAAGGCATTCAGTAGTCTTATGTTGAACATCAAAGACATGTCTGAGTCTGACAAGCAATTGAACTTCTTGTCATGTCTTTAGGGACGGGCACGGTTGGAGCTGAGAAGGCAGGGAGTGAAAGACCTCCCGCTCAGCCATGGCCACGGCGGATGCCTTGGTGGACTTCCATCAGCCCAAACCGGTGGAGAACAATAGCAACCGGGCCCCAAAGGCTAAGGACAAGCCAAAGTCCAAGGGAGAGAAAGCCAAAGGGAAGAAGTGGCCGCAGGAGAAAGGCAAGGTGAAGATGCAGGAGCCGGCCAAGTCTCCTATGGGGTGTTTCATCTATAATGGACCTCATAGGGCTCGAGATTGCCCTAAAAGAGAGAAACTCAACACATTGGTGGGAGAAGAAGGAGATCCGGATTCTCCAACTAAGGTTAACCCGCTGCAACTCCTCAACACGTTGCGGGCTACCCCTATTGCCGGCCTCATGCATGTCCAAATCAACCTTCAAGACGTGAAGATGATGGCCATGCTTGACACCGGCGCTACCCACAATTTCTTGGCCCAACATGCGGCCGAGCATCTCAAGCAAAGATCACCACTAGTTCTAATCGCATCAAGGCGGTCAATTCTGATGCCAAGTCGGTCACGGGTATCGCGACGGCTACGATGGTGGAGAACGGTCCATGGAAGGCGTCCATGGATTTCTTGGTGGTGCCACTCGATGACTTCGATGTCATCTTGGGCAATGAGTTCTTCCAGAGTAGCAAGGAAATGATCATGCCCTACCTCAACGGCATGTTGCTACCCAACGAGCGGAGTCCTCACTTAATACAGGTCGTGCCACCAGCCAAGCCAAAAGCAAAAGCTGGGTTGCTGTCGGCCATACAACTAAAAGACGGCGTGCGAAAGGATGAACCAACCTTCCTGCTGACATTGACGGAAGTGCAGCCAAACTAGTGGGCGAGTGGCGGTTTCACCAACAAAAGTAGTGCTGTGAGCGATAACGATTTTGCGCGCGATCGCAGAGACGATGCAGGAAGCAGTGGCACGCGGCAGATCCAAGGCGCCAAGCCAGCAGCAAGGGTGCAGCCAGCCAAGGACGCGCCAGGATCAATTAAGCAGAATCTGTGCAGTGTGTCTGCAGAGCCAGAATCCGCAGCAGCCCACGTGCCAGTGGTAGTTCTTGACATACTGCAAGAGTACAATGATGTCATGCCATTCATACCACTGCAGCTGCCCAAGCAATTGCCTCTCCGCGCGTGCGATCAACCACCACATTGAGCTGCTGCCCGATGCCCGGGCACCAGCCCAAGCCCCCAACCGTATGGCACCATCCAAGCTTGCAGAGCTCAAGAAGCAACTGCAGGAGTTGCTCGAGTCAGGACTTATCCGCCCCTCTACATCTCCTTATGGCGCACTGGTCTTGTTCTAAAGGAAGCAAGACAGCACATTGTGGATGTGCATAGACTACCACGCCCTGAACAAGCTGACCGTGCGGGACAAGCATCCAGTTCCGTTGGTGCAGGACCTCTTCGATCGCTTGTCCAAGGCCCAGGTATTCTCTAAACTAGATTTGAGGTCTGGTTATTGGCAGGTGCGCATCGCGGAAGGAGATGAAGCCAAGACCACATGCGTAACGCGGTACGGCGCAAATGAGTTCCTAGTCATGCCGTTTGGCTTGACTAATGCCCCAGCCACTTTTTGTCATTTGATGAACGATGTGCTATACGACTTCCTCGATCGATTCGTGGTCGTCTACCTTGATGACATAGTGGTGTACAGTGACTCCCTGGAGACTCACATGGAGCTCCTGAGGCGGATCCTACAGAGGCTATGGGAACACTCTCTTCATCAAAAGAGAGAAGTGTGAGTTCGTGGTAGAGAAGGTCTCGTTCTTGGGGCACAAGATCAAGGGCGGCACTGTCACACCCCGACCCAGAAAACCCATCCAGGACGGGGCGTGAGGGTCCTAACACTATTCATCATCAACCGGCGCAGTACAAGCGGAAAGGATAAACAATTTAATCAAAAGTAATCCAGAGGCTAAGCAGGTTTAATCATAATATAACATCAATTCTTACAATATCTGAGTTCCAAAATACAGATTTATACAACATCCCAAAGGTTCTCCAAAAAGGGGTACAACAGTCATAACCTCCAACAAAACCTCAAGCGCCTCTGGATGTACTCGCGCCGCCAAAAGCCGAACCTGCTGGCTCCACTGAGGAGGAACTGCCGCCTGCACCTGCAAACGCAGCCCGGGTAGGAATGAGCAAAAAGCCCAGTAGGGTTCTACTCTACGGCACACTGAAAGGAGGTTAACAACAACAGTGTCATTTCCCCGTCTAAGTCTAAAGGATGCCACGGGGTCCCATAACCCCTATCGATTCCCCAAGGGATCCTACTCTTCTCAACCGACCACGCTGGGAATACCGTCCAAACACGCTGGGAGGAAAACAAGAACCAGAACCAGTAGGAACACCCTTTACCCAGCAGGAAGCCACTGCCTGGGGACACACGTCGGGGACATCGACAACCATCCTTAGCACTTGGCATTGGAGAGCCGACACGACCTCTAAACCTCAAGCATTACAATATTCCAGTCCGACTAACGCAATCCTCAATCACCAAAGATTCAGATCAACAATCACACCCTAATCCTGACTACCCATCCACGGTCCTAAGGCTAGATCCGAGCTACCCGAGAGCCTCGGATCGGCGACCTAAAACATCGCCCGCCTAACCTCAAATGCTTCTAATGCATACAATGCATGAGCTTAAGAAAACATCTACCCTAGATGTCTCTATATGTCACATCAACAGTTATAAGTTCCACAGATATACAATAGCCATCGGCACTCGCCGGCAAGAGGCTAAGGTTCCACAGTTCCTCATTAGCTAGCACTCATAGCTAGCTAATGGTTTAGCAAACAACTAAGCATTTAATTTCTACCGAACATGTATTTTCCATCAAAACTTGAATTAAATGCAAGCATAACCATAAGTTTGCAAAAAGGGAGGGAACTCGGATCAAACATCAAACCCGATGAAAGTCCTTTGAAAACATAATGAAATCCACTTACAAGCTTCCCTATATGTTTAAGATTCAATCAAGATTGAAGGCCATTTAAGGAAAACCAGAAAACACTGTTCAAAAGGCCACGGACGATGCCACGGTCGATCCGTGCATCGACCGTGGGGCCACGGACGATGCCACGGTTGATCCGTGGATCGACCGTGAGGCCCACACGAAGAAAACCAAGGGCGAAGGTCGATCCAACCATCGACCCTGAACAGCCCAAAACCAACCAGAGCCTGACGGTCGATGCGACGGTCGATCAGACGGTCGACCGTCAGGTAAATGGCGAAAAAGCTAAGGTCCCACGGTCGATCGATCCATCGACCCTGGGAACCCAAAATCTCAACAGAGCCTGACGGTCGATGCGACGGTCGATCCGACGGTCGACCGTCAGGCCCAAAGCAAACATACTAAAGCTGGACGGTCGATACATTGATCGACCGTCGAGCCTGACGGTCGATGCACCGATCGACCGTCGAGCTCAAAACGCAGTATTCCGGAAATCCATTTTCTAAGATTCGAAGGATCAAAACATGTTAGAATACAATCAAACTTTGCAAGCAAGTGTATTTTGAAGTGAGGGATCCAATGATGCAAAGAAATCCATATTTGGATGGTTAAATCCCATTTTAGGTCGGAAAACCAAAACCGACGAAACTTCGACAATACGGAAAACGAACCGTTACAGTACCAGAATTTGCAGAGCAAGAATACAAGGAATGACCTACATTGCACACCAGGAACTACAAGCATTCTAACATGGCATTCACAGCACAACCATAAACATCCTAGCCTAGTAGAACCCGATCCAAGGATCGAGGTAGAAACACCTACCTTAAACGCAATCCTAGCTTCTCCACGCGTCCAGCCAACCGCGCCGTGAAGATCCTCTGCTCAAAGCCCAGCCTTCCAAGGTCTACCCAGCCGGAGGAGAAGGGAGAAGGGAGAAGAAGGGGAAAACTTGGCTGGAGAAGAGAAGGAAGAAGAACCAGGGAAAAGAAGGAAGGGAGAGAAGAAGAGAGGGGGAAAAGAGAAACCGGGTAGGTTGGAGCCAACTGCTCCAACCACCCCTAGTCATCAGGCCCTTAACGGGCCAGGCCCACTAACGGGCCAGCAGCCCAACTAACGGGTCGAAAGCCCGTTCGACCCGCTCACGAGCCCGAGCTGGGATCTTCCGATCCCAGGCCCACCTAACCATCCTAAACAACCACATACAACAATCCAAGGCCATGGGTGCAATGCGGGTGTGAAACCGACCACCAGGGGGCATATTTACCAAAATGCCCCTGGGGTCCAAACCGCCACACGATCGATCGTGCCCGACGCGGAACCAAACCAATAGGAAACCGGCTCTCGACCCACGTGGTCGAGCCAGGTCCGAGGGACGGGCCCTCACAGGCACAGTGAGGATGTATCCTCGGAAGGTCGAAGCAATCTTGGGGTGGTCGGCGCCAACAAAAGTCCCTGAGCTTCGAAGCTTCCTCGATTTAGCCAACTACTACCGCCGGTTTATCAAAGGCTACTTCAAAAAAGTAACACCCTTGACTGACTTACTAAAGAAAGATCAAATTTGGTATTGGACAGAGCAACGCGCGGAGGCCTTTCAGAAGCTGAAAGAGGCCATCGCCAGCGAGCCAGTTCTCAGGTTCCCGGACTTCTCTCTCCCCTTTGAAGTCCACACCGACACATCTGACCGAGCTCTTGGCGGGGTGCTGATCCAGGAGGGACACCCGGTGACGTTTGAAAGCCGCAAGCTCAACGATGCAGAGACGCGCTATTCAACACATGAGAAGGAGATAGTGGGCGTAGTGCACTGTCTTCGTACCTAGCGGGTGTATCTTCTCAGCACCAAAGTTCGTGGTCAAAACAAACAACGTCACCAACACCTACTTCCAGACACAGAAGAAGCTCTTTCCTAAACAAGCAAGATGGCAGGAGTTCCTACAGGAATTTGACTTCGAGTGTCAACACAAACCTGGGCGGCACAACCAGGTGGCGGATTCCTTGAGCCGGCAACAAGTCATGGACTATGTTGCAGCCCTAGTCTAGGTGGAGGCGGGTTGGCTTGAGAAAATCAAGGCCCACACGAAAGAGGATTCCGAGTATCAAAAGCTTGTGAAAGAGGTCCAAGACGGAATCGTGCGGCAATTCTACCTTGAGGATGACTTGTTGCGGGCAAAGGCCGGGCGGCTCCATGTTCTCAAAGGAGGAATCCGGGTCTCCTTAATCAAAGAGACCCATGATTCCAGATGGGCGGGTCATCCGGGGCGGGAGCGGACTTCCGCCTTGCTTGGCCGGCGTTACTATTGGCTAAAGATGGAGGAGGACATCGAGCTTTTATGTGAGGACTTGTCTAGTGTGCCAACTAGACAAGACGGAGCGGAGGAAGCAGGCGGGCCTTCTTCAACCACTCCCTATTCCGGAAGGTATTATGCAATCTCTCTATAGATTTCATCGTAGGTCTTCCGAAGGTGGATGGCAAGTCGACGATCTTTGTGGTGGTGGATCACTTCTCCAAATATGCCATCTTCATCCCACCGCCTAAAGGTTGTCCCTCGAAGGTCACGACGGACCTCTTCTTCAGGAACGTGGTCAAGAACTTCGAGCTCCCACGGGATATCGTAAGCGATAGGGACGGGCGGTTCACAGGGCGGTTCTGGACTCACTTGTTCAAGATCATGGGGTTCAACAGCAAACCACCCACAGACGGATAGCCAGACGGAGCGGATCAATGCTTTGGTAGAGTACTTGCGACACTACATGACCGCGAGCCAACAGAATTGGCTCGACCTTCTTGATGTGGTCCAATTCTCCTACAACTTGCAAAGATCATCGGCGACAGAAAAGAGTCCCTTCGAGCTCGTGCTAGGCCAACAACCGTTGCCTCCCCTTGACCTGGCAGCCCAAGGAGGAGAAGGAAGTCTGGGGCTTCCCGGTTTGCTAGAGACCAACAAGAGATGATCGAGGCGGCTCAAGACAGCTTGAGAAAGGCCCAAAAGAGGATGAAGAAGTATGCGGATCAAGAGAGGAAACAATTGGGATTTTAGGTACGTGATCAAGTTCTTTTGAAACTAACCCCGCAGATATTGAAGCAATTCAGTCAAAAGACAACCCACAAGGGATTGGTGCCACGGTATGACGGGCCGTTTGAGGTCGTCAAGAGGGTAGGCCGCTCGTCCTACCCCCTGCTTCTACCCGATCGGCTCAAGGTTCACCCTACGTTCCATGTTAGCTACTTGAAGCCACACCATGCCGACCAGGAGAATTCGGCAATGAAGGTTGTGAAGAGAGCCCCACCAACGGTCCAGGTCGAGTTCGGAAAGGAAGCGGAAGCCATTTTTGATCGGAGGCAAGAAGGGCAAGACAAGAGAAGTCGGCGTGTCTTCTACTTGGTCAAGTGGAAGGATCTTCCAGATTTAGAGACCGATAAGTTCTCAACCAAACCCATTCCACCCTGTATTCTTCCATCAAGGAATGCTATAAACATGTCCATTCTTTCACCCACTCCTGACCAGACTCTCTTTCACGAACCCCTAGTTTGTAACGAAAACTTCCAAATAAAAGAATTCGATAAAACACACTGCGTAACCAAGAATCAAATAAGAAACCTCTAATCTTCTGATGGAAAACCCAAGTATTGACAACGAGTGTTTCATCATCGACAAAACCCATCATCAAGATACAGTCCAAACCCACAGTACACGATACATCCCGTACTGATCAATCGATACAAAGAAAGATGGCCCATTCCATTCAAATGGAGAGATTGTAGAAACAAGAACAAGAAGAGGAAGAGACGAACCACCGGTGTCCAAGGAGGTGGCGACGATGTTGAAGGCGGAGCCGAAAGCCTTGGCGAGAGAGAGGGAGAAGGAGAAGTCCCCCTCCCCCACCAGCAATATCTCATGCTGTGAACAGTAGTGCTTCACCCAACTCACCTCCTCCTCCTCCGCCTCCGCCACCACCGCCCTCAGAGACACCACCATCTCCTCTCCGTCTCTCTCTCTCTCTCTCTCCACTCCACTCCACTCAGGAAGGAGTTAAAATGTACTTAATTAATATGCGAAGGAATGTCTAAGCTAGATTAATGTGGCATGTTGTAAGTGCTATCGTCTGCACTATGATAATTGTCTGTCATATATAGCACTTTAAGGTATTGATTGATCATAGCTGATGTCTTTGATCCTTTGTAACTTGGAAAGAATGACAATGATCATTTGCTGTTATAGTTGCAATGCTTATTGAATGACCATGGTGTCTGACGATAAACAGCTGAATTCAACTGTCTCATCATGTTCTTTGGTATTTTTCACAGGAAATTGCACGTCTACAGAAAGTTGCTGGCCCCAGTGCAATCAGTGCAAAGGATGAGACGGCACGGTTGTCACGCCATCTTAGTTCCCTGCCTCTTGTACCTAATCAAGCACCAAATAGACTGTATAAGAGCTGCTATTAAATGAAGTATGGAGGTGCAGAACTATGCCTACGCGAAAGCAGATGCTCGATCTTCTTCTGCTCTCCCCAAGGCACCTCCAAGCAAGTAGGATGAGTTGCGAAGCCTCATAGATATGCGTGTGCAGAGGGGGCCTATCTAATAAGGCCATCGATCCACTGGAAGACCCCTCTCAGTTCTGTGCTGCCACCCTTAGCCGCTTGTCTAGCTACCATTGGACATGATGTGTTGTGACCTCTGTGGAGCAAAATTTTCAGCTCTTTCTGCACCGGGATGCATAATATGTGGCATGAGAAGCATTGAGATCAAGGGCCTGTTTGGCTAAGGGGCGGATCCGGAATCCGCGGGATCCGGAATCCGCCCCGTGGATTCTGAAAACGGTTCGAGTGGACGCTAAAAATGGAATCCACCCTTGGCGTCCGCTCGAATCGAGCGGACGCTAAAAATGGAATCCGCCCTTGGGTGGATTTCATTTTTCGGAATCCGCTTGAAATCCAAACACAAGAATGGGTGGTCCGGAATCCGTCCATTCCCCATTCAAGCGGATTCACCCCATTCTGCTCAGCCAAACAGGCCCTTGGAGTCTCTTGCAGCGGGACCTGTTGCATCGCCTTTTGGTTGAAATTATTGTACAGCTTCTCATTTCAGCGCTGTGTTTGCTATTTGTTTCAGTTTTTTTGTCCTTTGGAATGTATCATTGAGTCTAGGATGTCTAGTTACGTTGTCATATGGAAATGTCATTTTTAGCTCTCTGTACGTAAAATGTTATTGGTTTGGGCATTCTTTAATTGCGGGTTTGTCACCTTTCACATTCTTTTGTAAGTTTTGATCTCCTCAGTATTCACAATCAAGTTTATTAGCTCTTCATTTGTGAAGTGCTCTTGCAGTTGACGTTTTCTGATAGCAACCGGTCCGGTTGGACCATTTATAATTTGCTTGGTTGTGAAATCTAATTTAGTGAAGGGCGATTCTAAATACACCAAAGATTTTACTAGATACATCCCGGTAAAATCTTTTTAGTTAATATCTAACATATCCTTCAACTATTTGACTTAAATATCCTCATCTTCTACCTCTTGACCTCCACCATCGTGACCGTCCCCTAAACTTCTCCAGCATATAGATGAGGATCAAGCGGTTGATGTCTCAATCGGAACCACCAAGATATATGATGAGGATCAAGCGGTTGATCTCTCAGTCGGAATGAGAAAGACGGTGACATCAATCTCTCTGTCGGAATGAGAAAGACGGTGACGCGAAGACATACTCGGTTCGGTTTGCTGCGATTGCGCTGAACACTCACGGTCGGTCATTCGCACCGAACATGCATATCCATTGTTAACAATGTAACAATGATGATGCTATGTATTCGTAGATCATTAGGATCATTTTTTTTTCCTTTTACATTATGCTAACTGTTAATAGAAGCAAGTAGTCCACGTTTTGGAATGTCCCATGGATAGAAATGCGGGAGGGTCTAGGAATTGATTTTACAAAGTGAGCTTAAAAATTAAGGGAGCAACAATATAGTTTAGTATCACAAGTTGCGGAGATGATAAAAGATATTGGATTCATCTTTTGGATTCATCTTTTGCGCCCGCATACTTTGCAAGTGGGATAGTTCCAACCAAACATACGATATATGAACGGTTTCTATATAACATACATAGTGATGAGACGTGAATTATACATAATTAAACCCCTTAAATTACTTTTGTTAGACTAAGAACTCGTTTGGTACGGGGTTAACTTTATTCCGGGTTAAGTGACTTTATTTCCGGTTTTGGAGTTAGCTTTGTAATGATTACTTGGAATAAGGAAAAAGTAGAGTGTAGAATGGGAATAACTTTGTAATGATTATTTGGAATAAGGGAAAGGGTGTTTGGGCTTAAGGGGTGGAATCAGTAGTGGATTCAGGAATATTCCAGGAATATTCCCTCCCTTAATCCGGGTTAAGGGTTATTCCCAAAACTTATTCCCGTACCAAACGGGGGCTTAAGAGTAAGTGTATTTGATATCTTATTGTTTGATTTCAGGTCTAATTAGGATTTGAGAAGAAATACAAGAAAGTCGGCCAAAAATCATTAAATTCTACAAAAATACTGATTCATCGACCGTTTGGAAATAAATCACAAGAAATTATAAAAAAATCAAAATATTCTGAAATTCTGAGAGATGAAAGAACACTTCAAGATCTACAACTTTTATGTTTAAAACTTTATGAGATTCTGTATACATTGGCGCCAGTTTTAAATCAAAGTCGGACTTATGAAAGTTGGCAAGAAAGGCTGCAATTAATGACGTGACGTTGAAGACCCAGTCAAACCGACTTGAGCGATGGATCGGTTTTTAGTCCGATGGATCGCTCGGATGACGTCATCAGTACGTAATTTAGGAAAGCTAGAGTTTAAGTTCAATTATGACTCCTAATTTCGACATTAAGGGTTTCTATTATATAAAGGGGTTATTCCAGCCGAAAAATAATCATCTTTTTGACAATCTTTGGAGAAGAAAAGAGAAGACAACAAAGGATACGGATAGTGACAACTTCCTATTCCAACCCGATGGCTTTCATCCATAAGATGAGTGGCTAACTTCTTGTATTTAGGAATATCATGAAACCCTAGTGTAGTTTTTGTCTTTTTTTACTTTGATTTTTGTGAACTTCTCGATGCATGATCTCATAAATACGATTTTATTGTTAATAGAGTTGAAGGAACAGATTTTCCTTGACGTACTTTCAATCCTACATGATTTTTGTGATTGATTGTAGAGATTTATGAGATGGTTTTCATGAAGTTGTTGGTTTGTCTTTGAGATAAGCTATGCTACGCGAAAATAGGTTGTGCCAAGGTCATTAAGAGTAATATAATTTAAGGTAATCGTAAGACCAAAGACAATCTATGCCAAGCAAATATAAGTTATGCCGTTGGGAACATTAACTTTCTTTTAAGGATTCATGTGAGCTTATAGTCATATGATCCATAATGTTGAGAGAAGGGAACAAATTGATAACTAGAGAAGACTAATAATGAAATTATGGCGGATTGAGTAATTCCTAAGTAACTACTTCATTGATTCAAATAGATCGACCCTTTTATTTCTTTTCTTTATTACTTTAGATAACTTTATTCTATCTTTGATTCTTTTGCTTAGTTTTAGGGTTTTGAGAATTAATATCATCTATGTCAACGTTTTCCCTATGGATCGACTCCGAACTTCACCGCTATTCTATCTAGTAGTTTAATGATCGAATAAGGATTATAAATTTAATATTTGATTGAGTTTGTAAATTTTAACGACACGTTCGCAACACATCACATAGCTTATTTGAACGGTTTCTATGCACCGTACATACTTATTTAAACGGTTTCTGGTAGCATACATATATTAACGAATCAGATTATGAAATGCACATGACGTACGATCGGGTCGATGAATGGATCAACCATGAATGTGAAGGCTGCATTTGAGCTAGACGACTGAAGTGACGGTCGATATATGGATCGACCGTGAGTGAATAGAGGAGGATGCATGAATTGACCGTGGACAATGAATGCTGCATTTTGATGTAGACGACTGAAACGACGGTCGATGTATGGATCGACCGTGAGTGAATAGAGGAGGATGCATGGATCGACTGTCAATAATGAAGCATGCATTTTGAGCTAGACGGCTGAAGCAACGGTCGATGGATGGATGGATCGAACACGTATTAATTGTTCGGTCGCATCCGACCGAACACGAATTAATTGTTCGGTCGCGTCCGGCCGACGAAAGATTAATTATTCGGAAGCATCCGACCGAACAAATAAGATATGAACAGCGAATATATATCGACCAAGGATTAATTGTTCGGTTTCAAAATGTGGTTGGAAAAGGAACGAATCGGTTTAGTTTGCCCGAACGCGAACGTAGTCGCGAACGAACGCCGCAGGTCGCTGACCAGGTCGCCGAGAGCTGGACACCAGTAGGTGGGAGCAGTCGGGAGGTAGAGAATGAGGGTAAATAAGGAATATTGTGAAAATATTTATGATGGACGTAGTAAAAAGTTAATATTTTTAAAATTTGGTGTGGGTGTACTTAGAAATGGGGTGTTCCTAGCAAAAATAACGGTATATTTTGAATCGCCTTTTAATGAATCCACTTTGGACCGACAACTTTAGGACAATACCATGACTTTGTATATATGCTATAAATTTGATGCATAGGAAACTTTATTCTGATTTCCGACATATTCCAGTCAGGTTTTTGCTAACATTTATATGCTTTTAAAGCCAGTTGTTTCCACCTTGTTGTATTCTGGTGGTTCTTTGAAAGGTATAGCTGAGAGAATAATCATGCAGCTAGTGGATCTAAAACGTCTCAGGGAACATTAAGAAAAAAACCTACTAATGAAAGGAAAATGATGCTGATTCTAGGTGGTGCTTTCTTTCATTACAAATCACTGCAAGTCTGCAATATATTCTTTACATACTACCATGAATATAGGCTTTGTGGTGTCCACTATGTTCCTTTAGCTTGTCATTCATGCCTATATTTTGTTTAGCATCCTCTATTAGCTCATGCCAAGTTCGCTTCTTGATATACACAAGGGTCACGTGATTTTTGCACTCAGAGGTCTCTTTAAGAAGTCCAGCCAATCTTAGAAATCAAAAGGACCATGCAAGAGTTGGGAGTCAATCTGGAATCAAATGTCAGATGGCATTTTAATTATTATTATTTAAGCCTATTACCCGGGCTTAGGAAACAAATGCCCTACATCAATGATGTCAAAGCCGTAATTGACATTATTTTTTTTTTATGCTACCAAGGTTCATGTTACCATAAGATCTCAATAAAATCAACAAATTTAGCACTTCTCTATATAGTCTAATCAAGATAACCAATTAGGTCAACTTCAAAGTCATCAAAATAATTCCATCGAGTTGAGTCACAACCACCAAGGGTGCGTTTGGATGCCTTCGGATCCGGCGAAAACGCAGGATGGGGGACGTGCGGATTCCGGATCGGTGGGATCCGCGGGTTTGGATCTCGCGGGGGATCCCGGATAATGAATTCGGCAGGTACCATTTCAAAGATACCGCGGGTACCGTGTGCCAAACGCCCTCCGAACAACGCACACACATTTCTTGGCTTCATTGGCGCATTTCTTCGATTATGTCGGTAGCCCATCCATCAATTAAGCTCCGCCCCAAGCGGCCATATCGGTGTGGTGCCGGCTGCCACGCTGCGTGCCTCCCAAGCAACACATCCCTTTCCCCTCATTGGGAATATTATTCTTAAAAGAAAAAAAAAAAACGAGACGTGTTTGTTTGGTTGGAAACTAGTCTAAAATGACTAAGAGGTTGGAATCGTTTTATGGTCATTTGTTTCGCTAGAGTTAACCGGGTTCCCTTAGAATGCACATTCCAGCGCCTCTTATTTTGGGAGTCAATCTGAAATCAAATGCAAGATGGCAATTTTAGAAATTACCAAACAAGGGCTTAGAAGTTCAGCCAATCTTAGAAGTCAAAAGAACCATGCAACAGTTGGGAGTCAATCTGGAATCAAATGTCATGTCAATTATTATTATTATTATTATTTAAGCCTATTATCCGGGCTTAGGAGACAAATGCCCTACATCAATGGTGTAAAAGCCGCAATTGACATTAATTTTTTTTATGCTACCAAGGTTCATGCTAGATACAAGTTTTCATAACCAATAAGATCACAATAAAATCAACAAATTCAGAACTTCTCTGTACAGTCTACTCAAAATAACCAATTGGGTCAACTTCAAAGTCATCAAAATAATTACGTCGAGTCGAGTCACAACCACCAAGGGTGCGTTTGGATGCCCCCGGATCCGGTGAATCCGCGGGATGGGGGACGCGCGGATTCCGGATTTGTGGGATCCGCGGGTTTGGATCGCGCGGGAGATCCCGGATAATGGATTCCGCCCTCCGATCGAGCGCCGCACACGGTATCCGCTACAACGAATAACGGCGGATACCATTTCGCAGATACCGCGAGTACCGCGTGCCAAACGCCGTCCGAACAACGCACACACATTTCTTGGCTCCACATGGCTTCATTGGCGCATTTCTTCGATTATGTCAGTAGCCCATCCATCAATTAAGCTCCGCCCCAAGTGGCCATATTGGTGTGGTGCCGGCTGCCATGCCGCATGCCTCCCAAGCAACACATCCCTTTCCCCTCCTTGGGAATATTATTCTTAAAAAAATAAAAAAAATACGGGACATGTTTGTTTGGTTGGAAACCAGTCTAGAATGACTAAGAGGCTGGAATCGTTTTTGGGTCATTTGTTTTGCTGGAGTTAACCAGGTTCCATCAGAACCCACATTCCAGCGCCTCTTATTTTGGGAGTCAATCTAGAATCAAATGCCAGATGGCAATTTTAGAAATTACCAAACAGGGGCTTCGAAGTCCAGCCAATCTTAGAAGTCAAAAGAACCATGCAACAGTTGGGAGTCAATCTGGAATCAAATGGCATGGCAATTATTATTATTATTATTTAAGCCTATTACCCGGCCTTAGGAGACAAATGCCCTACATCAATGGTGTAAAAGCCGCAATTGACATTAATGTTTTTTATGCTACCAAGGTTCATGCTAGATACAAGTTTCCATAACCAATAAAATCAACAAATTCAGAACTTCTCTGTATAGTCTACTCAAAATAACCAATTGGGTCAACTTCAAAGTCATCAAAATAATTCTGTCGAGTCGAGTCACAACCACCAAGGGCGTGTTTGGATGCCCCCGGATCCGGTGAATCCACGGGATGGGGGACGTGCAGATTCCGGATTTGTGGGATCCATGGGTTTGGATCTCGCGGGGGATCTTGGATCATGGATTCCGCCCTCCGATCGAGCGCCGCACACGGTATCCGCGACAACGAATAACGGCGGATACCATTTCGCAGATACCGCGGGTACCGCGTGCCAAACGCCCTCCGAACAACGCACACACATTTCTTGGCTCCACATGGCTTCATTGGCGCATTTCTTCGATTATGTCGGTAGCCCATCCATCAATTAAGCTCCGCCCCAAGTGGCCATATCGGTGTGGTGCCGACTGCCGCGCCGCGTGCCTCCGAAGCAACACACCCCTTTCCCCTCCTTGGGAATATTATTCTTAAAAAAAAAAACGAGACATGTTTGTTTGATTGGAAACCAGGCTAGAATGACTAAGAGGCTGGAATCGTTTTATGGTCATTTGTTTCGCTGGAGTTAACCAGGTTCCATCGGAACGCACATTCCAGCGCCTCCTATTTTGGGAGTCAATCTAGAATCAAATGCCAGATGACAATTTTAGAAATTACCAAACATGGGCTTAGAAGTCCATCCAATCTTAGAAGTCAAAAGAACCATGCAAGAGTTGGGAGTCAATCTGGAATCAAATGCCATGACAATTATTATTATTATTATTTAAGCCTATTACCCGGCCTTAGGAGACAAATGCCCTACATCAATGGGGTAAAAGCCGCAATTGTCATTAATTTTTTTTATGCTACCAAGGTTCATGCTAGATACAAGTTTCCATAACCAATAAGATCTAAATAAAATCAACAAATTCATGAATTCTCTCTATAGTGTACTCAAAATAACCAATTGGGTCAACTTCAAAGTCATCAAAATAATTCCATCGAGTCGAGTCACAACCACCAAGGGCGCGTTTGGATGCCCCCGGATCCGGCGAATCAGCGGGATGGGGGACGTGCGGATTCCGGATCTGTGGGATCCGCGGGTTTGGAACTCGAGGGGGATCCCGGATAATGGATTCCACTCTCCGATCAAGCGCCGTGCACGGTATCCGCTCCCACGAATAACAACGGATACCATTTCGCATATACCACGAGTACCGCGTGCCAAACGCCCTCCGGACAACGCACACACGTTTCTTGGTTGTACATGACTTCATTGGCGCATTTCTTCAATTATGTCAGTAGCCCATCTATCAATTAAGCTCCGCCCCAAGTGGCCATATCGGTGGGGTGCTGGCTGCCATACCGCGTGCCTCCCAAGCAACACATCCCTTTCCCCTCCTTTGGAATATTATTCTTAAAAAAATAAAAAAAAATATGCATACTTGTTCGGTTGAAAACCAGTTTAGAATGACTGGAGGTTGGAATCGTTTTATGATCATTTGTTTCGCGGGAGTTCGCCGGGTCCATCGCAACGCACGTTCCAGCGCCTCGTATTTTGCGGTAATAATTTCTGGCCCGCATTGGGTCAGAATCGCCGGAAACACTCGCTGGAGTAGCTATAAGAAGTGGTCGATCGCCCATTCATATCCACTCACATCTCGCGAACGAGTGTTCTCCGCCCTCTGCCCCCCCCCCCCCCGACCCCGATCTCCATTGTTCTCTCTCGAGCACCCTAGGGTTTGGAGCCGCCGACCCAGATCCTCTCCATCTCTCGTGAGATCCAACACCTCCGCCTACCCATCTCCCCTCCTCCACCTCCTCTTCTCGTCCCCTCGCCACCGACCGTTCCCTCCTCTTTTGCGGCCGCTAGTCCCCTTCTCCGACAGATCTCGGATCGGAGCTTCGGCTGTGTGGTGCTTGGAGACCTCGGATCGGAGCTTTGCTTGTGTGGTGCTTGGAGATCTTGGATCGGGACTTCGGCTGTGGTGCCTGGAATCTCGGATCGGGGCGTTGGCTGTGTGGCGCTTGGAGTCCTCGGATCCACAGCGGCTTGCTTCTCCTTTAGAGGTCTTCTACTCATCCACTCTTCCCTGCTACTGATCCCCATTTTTGCATAAATGTAGGTTTTTTTGTGTTGGATCTCTCAATGTCACGAGAGATCCATCTGAAATGGCATCTGCTATGCCATCTGATCCCCAAATTTGTTGCTGGTTTTGTGTTGGCCTTTGCAATGGCATATGATCCCCAATTTCTTCTGATCCCCACCTCTAAAGTTGCTCATTTTTCAGAATCTACGGTTTTTCAGCTTTGGTTTTTTTTGTGTTGGATCTCTCAATGTGGTTTTGTATGCTCTTTTATGCTTCAATTTACCCCTGTGGTTTTCAGTTGAGGTTTATGGCTGTGATTATAATTCTAAAGTTGCTCTATATTGAGGTTTTCAGTTTAGTTTTTCAGTTGAATTGCCTGAGGTTTTCAGTACAAATTTCTGAAGTTTTCAGTTGAGGATTTCGGCTGAAATTGACCTCTAAAGTTGCTCATTTTTATACTGAAATTTATAGCTGTGGTTTTATATGTGGTTTTGTGTGATTTTGATCCATGCATTCACGATTCTTTTGGGTTTTATGGTGTCTCTTTACTTTCCATTTGCTGCTTCAAATGTTTGGCATCTTTTCTTTTCCATCATTTTGTCTGATTTTGATATGCTGGTTTAATTGATATCTATACTAGATAGCATATTTGTGTAATATGATCATGGATGCTTGGAATGTATTGTCTGAATGAGATGTTTGTATACAATTAGGGCAAATTTGTGGAGTATGATCATGGATGCAAATTTACTTCTACATGTTTGGCTGTTAGACTATTTCTACATGTTTGGCTGTTATTAATTTCTACATGTTTGACTTGTTTTATGAGTGTAGTACTGATCTTTCTAATTGTTTTACAGCAATCCCTATTAACTTCTACATGCCTGGCTGTTATCCTGTTTCTACATGTTTGGCTGTTATTAATTTCTACATGTTTGACTTGTTTTAGGAGTGTAGTAGTGATCTTTCTAATTGTTTCACAACAGTCCGTATTAATTTCTACATGTTTGGCTATTATCATGTTTCTACATGTTTGGCTGTTATTAATTTCTACATGTTTGACTTGTTTTAGGAGTGCAATAGTGATCTTTCTAATTGTTTCGCAACAATCCCTATTAATTTATGCATGTTTGGTTGTTATCATGTTTCTACATGTTTGGCTGTTATTAATTTCTACATGTTGACTTGTTTTAGGACTTATTAGAGGTCTTTTTAATAGTTTCATAACAGTCCCTATTAATTTCTACATGCTTAGTTGTTATCCTATTTCTACATGTTTTTAATTGTTTCATAGCACGTTGATTTAGGGACGGACTAAGCCTTCGGCATTTTAGGCCGGTATTGGCTTGAGATCCAATCTTTGAGAGAGAACCTTTCACTGGGTATTCCATTTCTCGTCCGTTATAGATTTCAGGGCTATGGTGGTCTAATTGTTATTGTGATATATTGATTATGTCAAATGCTAAGTGTAGCTATTACCCTTCGTGTTTTGGCATGTTGTATTGTTATAGACGGACAATGGTGACGAACAGTCTAAAAAGCTAAAGGTATTAGGTGATGTCTACGCAGTTGTAGCCGCGGTAGTGAACCGCTATTATCTTGACTCGGGCACCCGTGTTGTGGCAATGTTGCGGGGGTTTCGTGATGAGGCACGAAGGCGGCATATGGCTAGGATTCGAATCCCCGGGTCAGATTATTGCGTCGCCTATATCCATATAGATGTAGACGCATTAGACGCATTGGCATGCTTATGAGGTGGCGTAACCTGCTTACGGATACTAGTCAGATTACGATTAAAGACAAATTGTGTATCTTTCTACACATTTTTGGCCATAACGCAAAAAATCGTGTTAGGCGGGCAGAATTTCTGTTGTCGGGTTAGACAATTAGACGCTATTTCAATGCAGTGTTGAAGACTATATGTTGTATTCGCGACCTTTACATGCAACAAGTAGCGAATCTAGATTCAAAAGATCTCATAGGAACTCATTAT
Source organism: Narthecium ossifragum (assembly GCA_963920575.1). Taxonomy (NCBI): domain Eukaryota; kingdom Viridiplantae; phylum Streptophyta; class Magnoliopsida; order Dioscoreales; family Nartheciaceae; genus Narthecium; species Narthecium ossifragum. The sequence continues at coordinate 23,466,424 of OY986974.1, forward strand.
TCTGAATACCCTATAAATAAAAAAAATCTTATTAAAAGAAAGCATCACAAATTGAAGAATAGTGGAAACCAACACTGTGCTATGGTAATAAGCACTTGATTGTTTTAGACCTGAGGATTTAGTAGGCAGACATCTATATCCAGCTGATATGTCTAAATACAAAAACAAAGAATTCCTATAGAATTTCAATCCCAATCCTACATTCTTAATAGATCAATAACCATGTCGAGACTAAACATGAAATAAAAGCTAGTCCTCCTGGTCCAAAACATAATAAACTAATTCTTGAATAAAAACAATATAAATGCACATCTTTCTCTGGGTGAATGTTGTCCAAACCCTCTCTTTTGAACAATTCAATCCACACATGAGAACATTGACATCTCACGATATCTATCACAGGATCAATCCAACGACTACCACTCCATTAATATGTAGGTAGCGAAAAATCTCCACTTCAAATCCATCGATATCCACACTCCTATCTAAAGAACGGAAAATAATCGATCAAAGAAACACTACATCAAACTCCCATTTTTCGTCAAACAAATCCAATTAATCAATAAAAAATGACTCCTCCCCTAGATTTCGATGAAAACACAATGTTGAAACGCTCAATCTAAGCATCAATAGATCAAGAATTCATCAGATCCGACTCCAACAAGAAAGTTCCAAATTCATCTCCCAAGAAAACACTAGATCCAAAGCAATGTCAAAGGAAAGAGCCTTAAAACAGATGGAATCGAACAACAATGGTCCCAAGAAATCTAAAGAATCGAATCGGATTTGCTAAAGCGCGGGCGGTGGAGAACTAGATCTTATACATGAGAGCGAAAGAAGCGGAGTTTCTTAGTGGTTTTTCTCGTAGCGATCTAAGAATACCATACCAAAGACGTTTATACATCGAGAAGCCCAGAGATAGTGACGAATCGAATCGATCATTTATATAGCAACCGTTAAATAAGATTCCAATAAATAAGTAAAAAGAATATTTAATTCAAGGAAATAAAAAAGAAAAAGAAAAAAGATTGATGTGACTGTTAACGGGTGGGATTTTTGGATCCGACATGATCCGAATTAGCATTCATAGTTGGTAAGTTAGACTAAAGTAAATACAAAAACTGAGTACTAAATGATGGCATTAAATGCGCAAAGCTTTTAGTTGAGTGCATCTAAATTCACCATTTTTTTGAATTAGTATACCATATTTTGTCCTCTTGTGTTGGGTAGTCCATTACTTACGGGTATTATAACATGTTCGATACTAGACTACTAAATATTGTAATCAACACATTGATTGGTAGTCTACTACCGAAATATTATAGTACTGATAGGAGGGGGGCTACTAAACATATAGGAAGTGGTGTACCGAGTTCAATTTATGATGTAAATAGAATTCTCTTTTAATTTTGTGATTGTGTTTATTTTTATGGTGACTACACCCACCTACTTCCAACGTCCCGGGAGAATGGATACACATGCACGCGGATACCCATTGAAAGCGGGTTCGAGTTTTAGAAGGTTAGAAGGAGGTGGGTTGACGCTCTTGCTTACCAGCTATGAATGCTGATTCGCATAATGTCGGATCCAAGAATTCAACCCGTTAACAGCCACCTCAACCTTTTTCCTATTTTTTTATTTTCTTGAATTAAATATTCTCTTTACTTATTTATTGGAGTCTTATTTAAAGGTTGCTATATAAACGGTCGATTCGATTCGTTACACACACTCTGTGTGGGTTTCTCGTTATATAAACGTCTTTGGTGTGGTCTTCTTAGGTCGTTACAAGGAGCTCCAATAAGGAGCTCCGCTTTCGCTCTCATGTATGGAATCTAGTTCTCCACCGCCGGCACTTTAGCAGATGCGATTCGGTTCTTTTGATTTCTTGGGATCATTGTTGTTCGATTCCATCTGTTTTAAGGCTCTTTCCTTTGACATTGCTTTGGATCTTGTGCTTTCTTGGGGGGTGAATTTGGAGCTTTTTTGGAGTCGGATCAGGTGAATTCTTGATCTATTGATGCTTAGATCGAGCGTTTCAACATTGTGTTTTCATCGAAATCTAAGGGATGAGTCATTTTTTGTTGATTAATTGGATTTGTTTGGCGAAAAATGGAAATTTGGTGTAGTGTTTTTTTTTATTGATTCTTTTTCGTTCTTTAGATAGGAGTGTGGATATCGATTGATTTGAAGTGAAGATTTTTCACTATCTAGATATCAATGGAGTGGTATTCGTTGGTTTGATCCTATGATAGATATTGTGAGATGTCAATGTTCTTATGCGTGCATTGAATTGTTCAAAAGAGAGGGTTTGGACACCCAGAGAAAGATGTGCATTTATAATGTTTTTATTCAAGAAATAGGGCATGTTTGGTTGCTTGAATCAGCATCGCGTCGCGCGATGCACCCTGAGCGGATGAATCATGCATCGTATGATGCATTTTGAGGTTAAAATGGTGCATCGTATGAAATGGCCGTTTTACGCGATGCACTCATCTACGGTGCATCTCCTATACACCCCATAAGTATATTAAAATATATTCAATAAAATTATGTGAATATTAAAATCTCAATAAAGTCATTATATTTTGACATATATATTCATTAAAGTTATGTGAGCATTATAATATATATATGTCTAAATTTATTGTGTCATTATGTGAACATTTAAATTTAACATTTAATGTGTATTTTATATATGTATATATAAATATATATCTAAAGGGTTAATTTTATTTTGATACTCTCTAGTTTCAAGAATTATCAATTTAGACCCTGTGTTTTAAAACGTAATAAAACAGGGTCTGTAGTTAACTAACTTTTCAATTTAGTGCCAAATTTGGTAACGCCGTTTGTTGATTTAACGCCAAACCGGCCATGTGACCGGTTTTGCGTGATCTTCCGCCAAGGAAGGTGGTTTTACTTTTCTCCCTCATCTTCCCATCATTAATCCTGGCGAACCCCCTCCCCGCAGCCCCTTTCCAACTTTCCCGGCGAAGCTGCGACCATTCGCGACACCCCGTCCTTCACTCTAATGCCGTCCTGACCTCCCCCTGCGTCATCGACGGCCATCCCTGAAATCCACCGTCGCACGGATTCCTCCATCTCCCCCAGAGCCAGCACTTCCCCCGATGCGCCTTCCTCGACGGCTTCCAACAACACCCCGACATTACTTGAAGTCGCTTGAGCTCTTCTCCGTTCTGGATCTAGTATCGCCTCCAGCGGGATCCGCCGCTCCACGGCCTCCCAGCGCCACCCAAGGCCAGATCTGGGGTGCCCTCGCCACCGCGACCCTCCTCCAACTGTTTTCCGGTCAGATCCAGCCGCCGTTGCGCCGGCCGTTCCCCTCCTCCTTGCTCGCGGCCTTCTTCTCCGACGAGCGGCTCACCTGAGCCAGTTCCACCGAGCCAAGTAGCTTTAGTTGGCTCCACCCATTCAAGTGGCGTGGAGAAGAAAGGAGAGGATTTGATGGGTAGAACTCACCAAAGTTTGATCGGCGGCAATGAAACCTTGCCAGAGTTCGGAACAGGAGGAGGAGAGGTCGCATTACCTGTAGCCGCCATCACCACCTCCAACTCCGGCAGATCCCGCACCTCCTCTCCCTCAGTTAAAGGTGTGGTCACCCATGGCCTCACCTTCCTTCCCCGGTGACGTCGCGGTTTCCCGTTAACTCAACTAACGCCGTCTTCGTCATGGGACTAAAATGACTAGATTGTTAACTACATACTTTGTTTTGTTATGTTTTTAAACATTGGGTCCAAATTGATAATTCTTGAAACTAGAGGGTACCAAAATGAAATTATATATATATATATATATATATATATATATATATATATATATATGTTCATATACTTTTCATATAATGTGTGTATATATATTAAAATTTAACTTTATTGCGTAATTATGTGAACATTATATGAATATAATTTATACACAAATACAATATATATATAGATATATATATATATGTATATGTGTGTGTGTATATATATATATATATATATATATATATATATATACATATCTACATATCCATATGTATATACTTATATATAAAGAATTAGTGTGCATCGACTGATTCAAAAGACAACCAAACAAGTGAATTTACTACCCGATGCATGCACCACCTGATGCATGCATCCTACGATCCGATGCATCAGCCGATTCCACCAACCAGACGCCCCCTTAGTTTATTTTGTTTTGGACCAGAAGGACTAGCTTTAATTTCATGTTTGGTTATTGATCTATCAAGAATGTAGGATGCGGACTGAAGTCTGTAGGAATTTTTTGTTTTTGTATTTAGACATTAGCTGGATATAGATGTCTGCCTCCTAAAGCCTCATGTCTGAAACAATCAAGTGCTTATTACCATAGAACAAAGTTGGTTTCCAATGTTCTTCAAGTTGTGGTGCTTTCTTTTAATAAGATTTTTTTATTCGATTTATTGGGTATTCAGAATACTGAGTTCCTATGAGATCTTTTGAATCTAGATCCGCTACTTGGTTTTTGGTTATAAACTGATTACTATTTCTGAATATTTAGTTACAATTTTATGTTGTTCGAGACCCTTGCTTGTGGTTACAAAATCAGGATCTTGATTATAGGCCTGTGTAGAGCTCTTTAATTGTATTTGGATATGTAAGGACTTTAGTGTTATATGCAGGCACTGTAATTTGTGATCCAACTGGCATTAATGGGTACCATGGTAGATAACTTTGCAGCTGCTGATGCAAACAAGGTATATTTTATGTGCTTGATGTTTTGGTGTTTTTCTGATTTTCTTCCTCTTGACGTAGGTAAAATATGCGGTTGAACTTAAAGATCTTTGAAATCTGTTGTTCGAGCACTTTATCAGTGCATCATTGCATAGGAAGCATCAGATGTTACATTTCAGTAGAAGCTGGTAACTGATGCTTTTCCATAGAATGCAAGTGTATGATAGCATCATACTCTAGGGAAACTGGATACGCAAAAGCAGTAAAATCTAATGCTGAGGATAAATTTGCACCTCATGCCATATAGAATTCAAATATCCCATGCAGGATCTTTCGCTCACAACAATTGGGAAAACTTTGTTGTATATTCTTGTTGGTCATTAATTGTCTCATACATCTGGGGGTGGGGGTAGCTTTTGAAATAAGCTAATTTGGAGTTGTACGTGGCCACGCGCAGCTAGGACTTTAGCAGAAGTCTTGATCTATTCAAAACGATAAAGGCATTTGTTATTTCAAGATTTGGAAATTGTAATTAGGGGGTTACAAATAGATTTCACTTAATGCCCAGTAGCTGTCACTTGCATGATATTCAGTGGCTACCTTTTGAACTGTAATTTGACTGTCTATTTTTGATGTTTTTCTCTGCTAGTAATGGATTTCATGATTGTTAGCCAGGCTCTTTTTTTAGCTTTCATTGAGGATAAAGGATGATGATGTTTCACTGCAGGGCATCAATGGGAATTATGGCAAGAAAGTCAACGTTGTCTTTGTTTTGGGTAAGTCGTCCATGTTTTGCTGGACTAGCTGAACTGCTTCTAGAACCTCTTAATATGGTATGAATGTCGTGAAAGATATGTTTGCCGTCTCCCAGCACTGAAATATCTTGAACTGATATCCTGATATGAGCTGCACAAATTTGTTTAGTTCGAGGTGTCCTACAAGTATATTTCATTCTCAAACTAATTTTGGAACCTCCTTTGAACTGTTCCTTGATGTGATTTCTCCAACTTGTTACAGAGTTCAGAACACGTGAAGTGTTATTTTCTTTGCTGTGTCTTCTGTTTAGCTAGCATTCTCTAAAGCTTGCTATGCTCTTTTATACTTTATAGTCCAACAGTTATGATGATAATTGATGCAACTTTATTTCGTCTTTGCGCACTACAACAATATTGTCATTCAGTGATCGCTATGCTTATTTGAGAATGGGATCCCTTTTATCTCTGCCTTTGTACTGCTCGTTTATCAGCAAGCATTCTTTAAAAGAAGTGCTATTATAGTGGATATGGCATTGTTTTGAATTTGCTTGCTACCATGACAATCTGCAGGTGGGCCTGGAAGTGGAAAGGGCACTCAGTGTGCGAATATTGTTGAGGAATTTGGGTTCACGCATCTTAGTGCTGGTGATCTTCTGCGTGCTGAAATAAAATCTGGTTCTGAAAATGGGTATTGCAAAACCTTCCATTTTTCTGCTTTTGCTTGATGGTCCATGATTTTATCTTATGTCAGGAAGATGTGCCTTTTTTTTTCTTCTAATCTATGCAGGCTGTCTAATAATTGTGTATTTCTTAATGTCGAATCTTGGCTTTTCCCTTGTGAAATTCTGTGTACTTCTTTTTGTGATGTAAATGAGCTCATACCTTTTGGTAAAGTTGGATGATTAGGGTTTTTAATGGTGGAATCTGACAATAGTGGTACATGATGTATCTCATACTCCAGTGGTGGAACAATATTTGACATTATATTTGCTTTTTAGTACCATGATACAGAACATGATTAAGGAGGGAAAAATTGTTCCTTCTGAGGTGACAATTAAGCTTCTGCAGCGGGCTATGCTTGAAAATGGAAACGACAAATTTCTTATCGATGGGTTCCCGAGAAATGAAGAGAACCGTGCGGCATTTGAGAATGTTGTAAGTCTACATCTTTTTCTAGTTTCTTAGCTTGTATACCATTAATCTTGTATATCCTGTATTACGGCTTACATGAAGTATCTGTTTCATTTAATTGATTAGTATAACGCTGAATTTGTGTTTTGCTTTGATATATTTGTAAGATGCTCATTGTTTTTTTCATTTTGTCACACAGACAAAGATTGAACCTGAGTTTGTACTATTTTTTGACTGCTCAGAGGAAGAGATGGAAAGGCGCCTTTTGAGTCGCAACCAGGTTTTTCATTTTACTCATTCAGCAGCACATTGTAGATTTTAATTCTGTTTCTTGACACCTTTGTTCTGATGTATTTGTTATACAGGGACGAGATGATGATAACATTGAAACCATAAGGAAGCGGTTCAAGGTCTTTCAAGAGTCTAGTATGCCTGTTATTCAGTATTATGAATCTAAGGGCAAGGTTCGGAAGGTAACAATCTAGTCTTCGTCTTGTGAAGGTTCAAAAGCTCGTCATACTAAATTGTTATGTTCCATGTCTCTTCCTGCAAATCATTTCTTAAAAATTCATGCTGGATATCTAAAGCATTTCTAAAATCGGCCAGTAATGCTCAATGTATCACAAGAAGTTGTGATAAAGCACATTTTTCCTGCATTTGTTTTGTCATTTGTTTCCACTCTGGCAGATGGAAACTATAAGCTATTTTTTCTAGGGACTGAGTAGGGTAGTTTCTGAAGGATTTTATAGTGTGGGTAACATTATAAAGTCTAAAAGTGATATTGATAAATAGATAATTTAAATACTCTCATCCTGTTTGCATATATGCTTTTGAACTTTACGCTTTCACTAAGCAGTTATCTATGTAAATTCTTCTTTTATCCACTTTACTGATTGCTTTCTGCTCAGATCAATGCGGGAAGACCAATCGAAGAGGTATTCAAAGCTGTAAAGGAAATATTTTCTCCTTACAAAACTCAGGTAAGATAATCGTATATATTTTACACCTATATGCAAAATGAATTTCTATATGAACAATTTTTTGTCCCCTCTTTGGTAGGCTAATAACCTTCGCTATTCAAACAAGAGCGTCACAACACTTCAGCTTGTGATTAGCCCCATAAAGTGGTGCTGCCTTGACCTCAATTAGCTTGAATCCATGTTGTTTGTTGTTTAATATAAAAAAAATGGGGCATTATCTTTCCGGTCCATAATAATGTCCAAGCTGGCTATACGATGAACACCTACTCTACTAAGTTCCTTGTGTACTCATTTCATCTTCATTTAATTTTGTGTTTCCTTGTTTCGTAGGTTGTTTAGAGCTGCTGGTAGGATGCGACTCCGACAGTATTGAAGGTAATGCATTCTTTAAATGACTTGTGTACTCGTGCTTTCGAACCTCAGTTTTCACTTAGGATACAGCTGGTGATAATGTAGAATGATATTCATTATGTTTATTATAGGGACTGAAATATGGATATTGCTGTGATTCTAGCAAATTTGGTAGGTCTCTAGTCATACTGTTGTGGGTGGCTGAGAAAGAAGGATTACGTGTCTATCATGGATTACTTTATCAGTTGTGCCCACCGGTATATACCGGCATGATGCGAATACTCATCACAGGGTCCGTGCCGAGAGTATTCATGTTGTCGCCACAGTTGAGGCTATTGGGACGATACACACTGTTGCCACATGGTTTGTGCCGACTATTGGCACGATACGTGCCATTAATATGTATTGTACGGGCCAAAGACAGGTGTAGTAATCCTTGGATTTCATTATACTACTAGGTTCTGAGATCATAATCAATTATTTGAAACTCAATGCAATAAGTATGTACATGATGATTTAGCATCCGACTATTGACCACCTGGTGGCTAGGTAGGAGGATGCCTTGGTGGATAAATAAATGATAATATATTGCATTGGATACATGAATAAGATAATAAATTGATGTTATATTTTTCTCAATACTCACAAGTTTTCAAAATGGGGCCTTAAAGGTGCTGCGAAGATAGAAATGCGATGCAGACATCCTTATTGAGTTCCCATCCAATAAGGATATCTATTGGAGAAACATAACGAAAATGAGAAAATGACTACTAGTTTCAAAAGTTCTATCGCTCTTCATGTGAGGGTGTGCTGGATCTTCATTGATGCCAATCCTAATCAACCTAACACATTGGCCAGTGAGATGTCCTGTGAATTTAATCCTAGATGGACATATATAGGAGAAGAATGTAACTAGGCATACTGCACGGGAAAAAAAATTCCAGCCATATTCATTAATGTATGGTATGATCCATCATGACATTCGATTAGTTCTTTTATCCTGTTCATTGTTCTTCTTTCAGTCAGTAAAATATATGTTTAATGTTTGTCCTCTGACAGAAATTAAGCTGAAGAATGTGCTTGAGCATATTTGATGTTGCTTTCTTTAAATTTTCATTTGGAATAGCCTTGGAAGTAAAAGTAAACAGATATTTATCTCCAGGATGCTCTATTTGCTTATAGTTAATAAAAATGAAATGCCATCAATCCTAGGTGGTCTGATTAGATGCACAACAAAACATGTTTCATCTGCTCATATCACTAGTATCTCGATTGTTCATCAGTCATTCCCATTGCAATTCAATCAGCTCCTTATGGACTCCTTTCTTCTTTGCAGGCTTCATTCCTGAGTATGATCTATTAAGCTTGTAAGCTGCTCACTTGTCCGATACGGGTTATAGAAGCGCCATTTATTTTCTGAAATATGTATTACCTGGTGTGTCTCTCTATTGATTTTTGTACTGTTGAATGCTACTAATAATGTAACCAAAGATGTTTGTGTATATCATGGGAGTTTCCAATTGCTATTTGCAAGCTTTTATATCTCGTGGATCTAATTGTCGTGTATTTGGATATAGTGGCAATGGCAAATTGAATGTTTGTTTTTGTGAACTGGGTGGAATGGGTTTGTCCAGAACCAAACTTAATAGCAATATATTTTGTCTCCCTAATTATTTCTTATGGATGTTGATGTTTACACTTAATGCATCATGCGGATTTAAATGATTGATGATCAGTTGGATGTATCACCTCCTGAAGCAACCTCTTAGCAGTTCATGCAGGGCCTGTTTGGCACCGCCGGACGCCGGATTCCCACGTGGATCCTGGAAATCGGGATCCCACGTGGATCCTGATTTCGGCGACGCCGATTGGAATCCGCCCTGCAGTAAACAAGCTAAAAAGGCCTGCCTTCCCGTGGAAGTGGTCAAATTACCCCTAACATGCGATTCATCTCTCTAGTGATTTCGAAACTCTGATGAGAATTCCAACTTCATTTTAGCATGGAATTTGATTCCAGTTTTAGAAATGGGATCCTTAAATGGATTTTGGGAAGGATGATGCTTTTGGTTGGTTCTCCAGACTGCCGAGCTATGTGTAGTATTAGGACTAGGGGTGTACAACGGGTCGGGTCAACAGGTTAACGGGTTGGGTCAGACCCGATCCGTTAATTTTTGAGGGCCTTCGGACCCGCCCGTTAACCTGTTAATTTAGCAACAGGTAAACAGGTACAGGTAACCCATTAACCCGTTATTATTACCACATGAATAAATATAAAATTTTAAATTACAATCTATTAATCCAAAATTCAAACAACATAAGCACATAAATGTAAGTTGTGCCACATGAAGAAATATAAAGTTTTAAAGTACAATCTATTAATCCAAAATTCAACCAAAAATAGCATACCAAATGATTAAATCATAATTGAGCTTTTTCCGAGTTGATTTGAGGATGAAGGCCCTGGGGTGGTTGTAAAAGATGAACGACTATCAGAACTTGGTTAGGAGCTTAGTGAACATCTATCTCTGCATCACAACCAAATGTACAAATTATCAATAATTCCAAGAAACACCACATAGAAAATTTAGATTAGATCATGACATGCAATGTATCTAAAAAGATGTCATTTTGGGAGAGTTTTGTACTGAATTCAAGTGTATAGTAATAAACAAAACAACTAAATATATATATATATATATACTTGTAATTTGTAAATAGTCTTTATTCTAAACAGGTAAAACGGGTTATCTGTTAAGCAAAAACTTAAACACCCATTACCCGACCAGGTATTATTGTAACGGGTCGGGTCAGACCCGACCCGTTTATGACTACCTTATGACCCGCCCGTTAAGGTTCGGGTCGGGTTAATTTTTCGGGTCAAAACGGGTTACCCAACCCGTTGTACACCCCTAATTAGGACAGAGAGCAAGTCATCGGTGTGAATGGATGGGATTGATCCGTCTTTTCTCCCTCTGCCGTCACAGTGTTTGGCTCGCCTTCATTTCGGAATGGGCGGAAAGAAATCAGCGGCGCATTCCATCATTTTGGAATTGCGGCTTCCACTTGACCATTGGATCCCGTGGATTCCAATAATTTTGGATAGCACGCCAAGCTAGATCATGCCAGGGAACTAACTCGTCATGACTCATGACCGTTTGTAGTGCATTTGCATCCCTAAACCTGGATAATACGCAAACCAATGGCCAAATCATACGTCAGGTTTCTTCTTTTCCGTGGCAACGACAAAACCAACCTTCCTCATCGATGAATACTTCTTTCGGTTTTGGTTCATCCACCATCATGTCTGATTACTCTCCATCCGAACTCTCATCCTCGTTAGTTCTCAGCAAACACCTGAGACTAATTTGCATCAGCACTGTAGGGTGTTTCACATACAAAAGCCATCAGTTTGTGATTGACATCTATGCTAGTCAAGTGTCTAATGCAGCATTTTGATAAAAATATTTGAATGATGAACAGCTCCCACTATTCATATGAGACATAGGCCCTCACACCAAACAAATCTCTTTCTGAAAAGATGCATTCCACCTTCAAACACTTCTAGCGTGAAGAAGTATCACAATACAATACAAAGACGATATTGGAATAAGCTTACTAGACCTTTGTATGGCAATAAAATCTGAAGCACAAGTTCATGAAAACAGTTACCCCTTTACTCTGGGAAATTGCAGCCCTCACATGATTTGACTTTTCTAGCTTTATGGAACTCATAATCGCCAATGAAGACAGTTTTGGTGCATATTCATCAATATCTTCGCAGCCTATATCTCACGAGTAAGATGTAGGCATAAGCTTCAAACGGGTTTGAAAATATCAAAATACCTTCATGGCTAATAAGTCACACAGGTCCAAATCTTCAGAGATGCTCCATATTCTATTGAGTTAGAAGAGGGGGAAAAAATTAAATTAAATTGTTGGAAGCTACGTGACGAAATAACATAGCGGTTAACTAGCACATAAACACAGGAAAAAACTAATGTCATGAAGAATGATAAAACTGCAATGGGAGACAGGGCCAAAGTGAAAGAATTATCATAGAAGTTTACACACAGCAAGCCAATTTCAGTGATTTAGTCAAAGGAAACTTGACAACACCACCCACCATGCTCATTTCCTAGATAATATTTTACTGGGCCTTTGATCTCGGTGAAATTGATAATATCCGTTGCACTTATATATATACTAGTAAACCCCCCCCCTACCACCTGGTAGGGTAACTACCCTCTCCCCCCCATCTCCCCTACTAACTTCTCACTAAACCCCTCTCTCCCCCCCCCCACTAACTTCCCACCTCTCCCACTAACTCCCCTCTACCTAGACTCCACCTGGGATAATCCCTGCCACATAGGACGTCATTAGGACGACAAAAGTTGCACTTATAACCATAACCTCATATAAGGGTGATATACTAGATAAGCCTCTCTGCCACATGGCAGGGTAACCATCAGGTTAATGGGTGATTTGGTTATAAAAACCGAATTTGATTAATGGATTAATATAGATACTATATATGGTTGATTGTAATAGATTAATATACTATAATTAAAGAATAGATATAACTATACGAATTAAATCAACCTTATAAAAGGGACGGTTATGCATAACCATTTTTGCTTCTTATACGGTTGATATATGTTACTGATTAAATGTTGTTGTTTGATCTACTGAAAATGTCACCCATGCTCATTTCCTAGATACCCATGTCAAACCAAAGGCTTTCTTTTTAGTCCGTTCCCAAAAAAATTGAACGTGTTACCACATTGTTCATCGAGTGAAAAATAATGGTTACTTTTCCGCAATGCCAGAGATCAAGAATTACTATTAAAGATGAGAATTAATATACCTGCTTTATATCCTTTATGATGTCATCCTTACTTACTACATTGAAATAATCCAGCGAAAAAGTCCTCCAATAATAGTATCTCCAATTCACCAATAACAAGCGGAGCTGAAAACACAGAGAAAACAGACTCAAAACCACATGCAAGACACATCATACTAAATTTGGCCAAAAATAAAGCAAACGAAATTGCATCTTGCAAGATTCCTTGAAACAAAGCAATAACCCATGCTAATAGGTATGAATTTGTGCGATGAAATCTCATCTTGATATAATTCTACATAGAGCGTTGATTTGTGTACATGGCCGAAACCATGTTACACATGCGGTCCAATCGACAATGAGATATCAATTAATTGTTTTAGTCCATCGGTACCTCACTACCGATGGAATAGATCAATACCTCACTGTTCTGAGTGAATGTACCAATCATCGGATCAGTAGTGAGGTACCGATCACGTGGCATGTGTAATAAGCCATGTACACAAAACTTTATTGTTCTCCATAACTAAAAAAACAGCAATCCATCCCATCTAGTGAATGTGGCACATCATTTGCAGTAAAGCAGCAAAATTGTCATATATGGCCGCAAATAAGAAGAAACTAGCGTTTGGATTGGGAGAAAAACCATGAATGGATATCGTCTGCGAGCACTTCGGCCATCCGGCGCGAGTCCCGCCCGCCCCACTCCTCGTCGACGGCCAGTTGGAGCACCGTCCACCGCCCAAGCACCACCCTTATCCTCTCCGCAAACACCGCGTGGCCCTCCGGCGACATCGCCACCGCCATGACGCCGGCCTCGATGCGACAGAGGATGGAGAGAGGAATTTATAGGGTTTTAGTCCAGTTTTGTAGATATTATCGGATCCGGGTACGAAAGCGGAGTGCCCGTCCCATTAACAGCAGCTCCAGGCCACCACTTGGAATCGGGGTCCACAATAAGTCAATAACGGTCAGGATTTTCTCCAAGAGCCAGCTCAGCTCCTCGGTTCGGACACGTCCAACGCCAGTTCGTCGACCGATGCCATTGCACCACGTCATATTAGTGCTGACGTGTGATGCTGGTGGAACCCGGTCTGGATAAGCACTAGAGGAGCCCCCAAACAACTGCTCTCGGGTCTCCGATGTATACTTGATTTATACTATCTCGACCAAACACGTGTCGTTTTCCCATTGGTCTACAATGAGACGTCTTCACCGACACAACGTTTGGATTGCGCCGCGTAGCGGGTCTTGGATTACTAAACTCCTCCGAGTATAGCAGTTTAATTGAAAGCCGTCTCTATGACTATTTGGGTTCGTCGTCTTCGTTTGCGAGTTCGCTGTTTTGGAGCTCCGTTTAAAAGGTTTTTATTGGCGAAACGAAAACCTCATGGATCCCATCGCTGCTAAGGGTTGATGTCCCGAAGCTCTCGAGATCACCCGTCTCCATGGCCGCGCCGTTCTTCTCGACGCCTTTCCAGCCCTACGTCTACCAGGTATACTTCTATCTACGAACTGGATCCCCTCGTCAACCCAATCCTGCTTATTCTAGGATTTTTTTTGAAAATTTTACAGTTACTTAAGGATATTTGACTAAAATACTCCTTTACGCCGGGAGATCGAGTGGAATTTTGTATCTTATGAATGATAATTGCTTAGGTTGTATAGGTTTTATTTGGGGCGCTGTTTATGATGTCGTTTCGAACGGTACTATTGAGGATTACTCGATATTATTTTTAATCATATGCGATAGGCTATGTACCATTAAAATTGGATGTTTTTTATGGCGAACGAGTGTTTATGGATTAATTGTCTTCAGATTTCTGATTTCTGAACACATTTCATCGTCTGTGCGAGTTTTTCCATTTTGGCCTCTGTCTTTTTATCCCAACTGTGCTTGCGACTGGGAAGTGTAATCTGAGAGTGTGATGTCTTGGATTCTGTTGCCGACTATGGCACACTACACAGAGTCAACGGGGTTTAGGATTTGTTTTAGCAGATCCAGCCTATTTTGTCTTTAGACCCGACCCGGATTATGCTATGTATAGAGGAGTATAAATACTCATGTAACCTAAGGTTAGGGTTAAGAATAAGGCATATTGGAGCGACTGTGAGATTGAGAGACGTGTAACCCCTGTGCTGCATAGTGAAAGAAGGCGATCTCTCCCCCGTGGACGTAGGCATTCTTGCCGAACCACGTAAATCTTGTGTCTCTGCCTCTCTTTCTATTTCCTTTTTCCTTT
Source organism: Narthecium ossifragum (assembly GCA_963920575.1). Classification (NCBI taxonomy): domain Eukaryota; kingdom Viridiplantae; phylum Streptophyta; class Magnoliopsida; order Dioscoreales; family Nartheciaceae; genus Narthecium; species Narthecium ossifragum. The sequence goes on from OY986974.1 coordinate 23,481,442, forward strand.
TACTGTGTGTGGTTGCCATCACGTGGACGAGTTTATTACCAACAGTTCTCACAGTTTGATCTTAGTATATGTTGTTGCTGCTTTGTTACCATTGAGCAATGTATTGCATGATAAGGTATTGGTAAATCACAATTACATTGTGCTCAAATTGAACCAATAGCAGAACTTGGGTCACCACTCTACTCACCTGTGTAACAGTGCCTGTACCATGATAGAAAGCTTAGTATTAGCGGACTATCACTTCATTCAAAGAGTCCTCAAAACTTGATATGCATAAGTGTCATGGAGGTGTGCTATTTAAGGGGCGTTTGGCAGAAGGAATGGACGGAATCAGCGGGTTGGAACCGGGCGGTTCCATTCCACGTGTGTTCCATCCGCGGCGTCCGCTCCGCCGCCCCTAAAATCTGCAATCACGCGATTCCATACTAACCAAAACCGGTTGCGCCAAACACGGGAGGAGCTGAACGGGACGACGCGATTTCTCGCTTTCCGCCCATTCCGCGCATTCCGGTGGCAACCAAACACCCCTTCAGTTAACAGGATTGTGTTCGAAGTCATATGTTCTGGTGGGTTCCTCGTTCCTGCTTAAAGGATATTTGAAAATTAAGACAGACAAGCAATGGGTTAAAGCTTTTTTCGCAAGCATTTTTTTCCTTCTTTTCTGCCTTTCTTTTGTTTTTCCGGTGTGGATGGTATTGTATGCATATGCTATGAGACAAAGCTTGACTGAGTTGAAAACAGTAAAGGTTCTACTGGAACTTCTCTTGGTAAAAAATAGTCCACACTTCGCATAATTCACGAATTTGTACTGGGCATTCTTGGGTGCTTTGACCAGCGCAATGCAAGCACGTAGGGTCACATCTGCTGTGGTTGGCACAATATTTTCATGTCATACTCAATATGCTATAATATGTTATCTCACTAAATGAGTTGACTCCTTTTTTACGAGGGAGATGCAGTGTGAGTTGGTGGTACCCCTAGTTGTGATAGAATAGTATTTGAGGTTGACTAAGAGAATCTGTGGTCGTTGTTTCTTCATTGTTAGCGGGAGTTGGAGGTTGTCTTTTAGTAATGGGATGTACACGTAACTACCATTGCAATGTATGAATCTAAGACAATTATTAGTTGTTGCACGCTATCAAGTTTACATTTTATATTGGTCATTGTGTGAATAACTTGGATGTACTGTTTTAAGGCATATCTTCTAGTTAAGGCTTACTGATCTTATTAACCCATCATATACTGCAGAGTCCACAAGCATCCGTGACACCTTTTCAAATATTGGGTGGAGAAGCTCAGATAGTTCAGGTACCTTTCTATCATTAATGTAACCCTGTGTTTTATTACCATTGAACTTGGGTATCTGAGCAGCATCGACTTCATGGTTGTTTCATTTAACTTCCTTGGGCAGATAATGTTGAAACCACAAGAAAAGATTACCACAAAGCCTGGTAAGGCTTCATCTTCTTGTTAATGTTTATTTTATGATACTTGCTGCACCTTTCTATTTTTTTCCTCCTTTTATCAGTCTATTTATGTCCTTGCATCCTTTTCTTTAGTTGGATAATCCAGGTTATTTTCCGTTTCCATTCCATGTATGGTTGATAAACTTTGATCTTGCCATATGTAAGCTGGATCTATTGTTAGTTTGCAGTTTACTCTTGTTTGTTATCTGAGACATTTAGCCTTATAAGTCTTGATGGAACTGAGATGTCTTAATTTACTCTTGATAAGAAAGTAAGTTTTCATACGATTGCGTTATTTTCCATAGCTGATTCTGAACTTCTTTTTGAGTAGCTATGCTTCTTATAAACTAGTTATATGTTTACTGATATTTGAAATTCTGACCATTTTATGTAGCTTTTCCTTTCTTAATCATGTCTATTTTCTTTTAGGTACAATGTGTTACATGTCTGGGGCCATTGAAATGAACAATATTTACTTACCTGAGAATGAAGCGGGTGTCTGGCAATGGCTTTTTGGCAAAAGTGTTACTACCGTAGTCTACTATAATCCTGGTCCTGATGATGGATTTGTTGGAATTGCAGCACCATCTCCCGGAAGGATACTCCCAGTAAGTATAAAAGGTGATTTATGTTGTTTTCTGCAGTATTATGTTTGGAATATACAATGCATATGGAATTTTAGGGTATAGACTCCTTTCAGAATATGTATCTGGCTAACTTTAGTCCAGGACTACTCTGCATTATATATCTTCTGGCTTCAGCATATTATTTCCAGTTTCTAAGTTATACTACTTTCACAGGTTGATTTGGCAAACTTTGGTGGAGAACTTCTATGCCAGGTGGAGCTCATTTTTTTTTATGTTAATTGCTAAATGTGTCCTACTTCTGAGAACATTGCTTGTGTGTTAGTTCCAAGTGGTTGATGCTAGTGGCTTTCTGCTAGATAAACTGTTTGAGTTAGATAGTTCCTATGCCATTCGAGATTATGAAATTTGGGCTTTCTATTCCAAATGTCTCCTTCTAAAACTCGGGTCTTATTTGCCAGCGCTGAAGTACCTAATGATGAGAACATGGTAGAATGAGTGTGATGACAACTTTAGTGTCATCTGTGTCAATAATATTGCCTATACATATGTGTTATAGTATTGTTGTAACTCTATTAATACAGCTTTGGGCTCATCTTTAACTCATAAATATTTAGCAGTTCCAAAAGAGGTTATGGCAGTTTTCTGGATAAAAGTTCTTCTCCTTTCCTTTTTGTCTAGACTGTTCTCAAGTCTAGGGGCATTCAGAGCATTAACAACTTGTTGCATGAGCTTGAGCTTTAGCACCAAGAAGCCAGACTTCCGTGCATGCGATGACATTGTGGCAATCATTTATTTGTCAAGAGCTGTATTAACCAGAGTGGCCCGTCAAACATTGTAAAGTTTGTTATAGGTTGATGTCCACTTTTGCTTTCTTTGGCTAGGTATTCTTGACTCAGAAAATGCTGCTTGGATGATCATTATTTGTTGTGAGAATATTTTCTTCATACTGATCTTCATGTTAAGCTATGAATTCTTGTGAGATCACTTTAGAGCATATTGTTGATAGATATTCTTATTCTGCAAATTCATTTTGTGCAATTTTAGGAACAATATCCCACATTGTTTATGGGATCAACCTTTTACACCCTTTCTTCTTGTTGATATTCTCTCTCCCATTGTTAAAGCTGGTAACAATAAAAGTTATAAATCCTCAAATAGCCAGTCAAAGCTGGTTGTTGTAGTTTGGTACTATTAGAAAGCTCTGAATTCTAGCCCATAGTTATTGGAACCCATATTTTAGAAGTCCTGTACTAGTATGAGATCCTTAATTGGGTTGTCCGGATGTGATTCGACCTGTTCACAGGTCCTAGAATGCTCATCTAGTTGCAAGCTTCAAACTGCTTTATTAGATGCCATGTTTTTCCTTTTTCCTTATAATGAAAGTAATCGTTCTCTTTTGAAATGGTTATTGTAGGCAGATGCATTTCTATGCTCCATTAATGATGTTAAAGTAACCAACATCGTTGAACAAAGGCCACGTAACCTTGTGGTTGGTTCGGAGGTAAGATTGGATCTAATGCCTTATCAGTTTATTTAAGGCCATTTGCCAGTTTTAGGAATGAATCATATTTGTTTCACTATAGTCTGCATTGGTTATACCATTTACCTACCTCCCAACATTTTTCTGTTTGCTCTTCTTCTCTTTCGTTTTTAGCCTAAATTTAGATTGTGCTTTTCAAGGTAATTTTGAAACAGAAACTTGAAGGTCAGGGGCTTGCATTTCTAGTTGCGGGTGGATCTGGTATATCTCTACAAATTTTGATTTTAAATTATTTTAATTTTGTATATTTGTAGCAGAGGACAGTGCTTAGAAGCTTCATGTACAATTGTTTTTATGTTATTTAAATATTTATGATAATCCAAAGAGTCATCTAGGCATTGGCAAGAACCTGCAAATAAATTGTACTATGTTTAGGGGACTGTACGTGACAATGGCATTGGCATTGTTTTGCACTTCCATATTAGCTTTTTAATCTATGCTCCTCGTGCATTCGTGAATAAACATTTTATATGAGTCATGGAGGCCCTCTGTAGTTCTTGATTGGAGATGCTTAGCCAACTAATTTTGGCACTCCCTCTTCCTACTGTTCTAGAGTCCTGAGTACCCTGTACTTAGCCTTTTGAATGAGAAAGGGTAGTATATTCATACATACATCCCCCTTGTTTTGTCCTGATTCGTGTTGATCTCATAAGATTATTATTTTAGAGACCCAATTTCACGGGATAAGCAGATGATCTATAACTTAAAAAATCAAGCCCAAGTTAAGTTGGAAATATTGCTTCCTTCTTCAATAGAGGTCCTTAAGATTTGCAATCCTCCAACAAATTCCTCCGTGACTACTTTGGGATGTCTAAAAGAGGGCTGGGTTGGCTCGACGGAAACTGAAGACCACAAGCAACCACTTGAGTCGTAACCCCATATGGCGGCTAGGGCCTTGAAGTCTGGTCCAAATTAAATAGAGACCAGGCCAAGTCTTTCACGTCGACAGAAATTTCCCCAATTAGTTTTCAGGCTCGACTCTGAAAGTCGGCCTGTCAGGCTTGAACTTGGCATTAAAACACAGACCTCATAGAATTTGTACATTCCAAACCACCAGCTCGACACTTACTGACAACAGTTTCCGACACAAGAACACAAAATCCTCCCTGCTTGATTCAGCAGCAAACAACTTTCTTTTGATTGGTGCCTGGAAGAACTGGAGGTGTTCCTCATGCTGACCTCAACCTACCATAAGAAAAATGCATCCTTCCGCTGTCTGGTAATAATTTCATGAGACCAGGATACAAATGAGCTTTGTAATTGTTCCTCCAGATGTTCCTCCAGATGTTCCTCGTACCACAACTTCACATTAATGGGTTTGCATCTTTAGCCAAACCATGCAGTCTGTTTCAGCAAAAAATAGCTGCAAATAGCATATTACTCTGGCCTCGTACTTATTAATTCTAAGGTTGGAATTATGAAAGATTTGTTTACTTACTGAACTTGCTGTAATCTCTTGTACAGGGTTATATGTCCATGCTTGTGTTCTTTTTGTCCCCCTTACTCATTCTTGGATCTCTTTGGTTTTCCTTTTGCTAGTTGTACAGAAAGTTCTTGATGCTGGTGAAGTGTTGATAGTTGATGCGGCTTCCATTGTCGCGATGACAAGTAGCATTAGTTTTCAAGTGAAGTACTCCACCCCTATAAGAAGAGTCGTCTTTGGGGTAAGTTGATGTACTCCCTTCCAATTTCTTTATTATAACTACTATCCTTTCCAAGGAAAGAAATCTGCTATTCATGTCTAAACAATATGTCTAAATTCTTGGGTTCAATATCAGTAGATATATCACTGCAATCACTCATGTCTATAGTGTAGTACATGATAGATTTGGAGCTTCCTTGATTTCAACAGTGGAGTTTGAGATGCTCATGGCAGGTTGCAATGCCTTGTTGTATGGATCTTTCAACAACCGCTTGCTTTCCTAATTGGATAGATCATTGTTTGTGGGTAGAAAATAACTAGCTGAATATTGCGATCTTGGATTTTTATTGTTAATTTTGTTTCTTTGACATGTTGATGATTGCAGTGTGCTTCTTTATAAACTGAATCTGTGGTTACTATAACCGAGATTGCCATGCTTATTTACATAAAGTGTTTGCCATCCATGGTTTTCTGTTTTCTAATAGCTGTGAGCTTTCTGCCATTGTATTGCAGGGTGAGAGCCAACTGACAGTTGCTCTAACAGGACCGGGTATCGTTTTTGTTCAGAGTCTTCCATTCCATAGACTATCACAGAGAATTGCCAGGTCAGTTGCCATACCCTAGCTGTTTGATTTTTCCAATTCTAAATTTCCATCTGCTGCACTTTTATTCTTATGGGATTATGCCTTATATTTGCAGGGCGGTCGCAGCCCCGAGCATGAGGGACAATCCGAAGTTCTTTGCGCAAATCACGATTTTCTTCTTTCTCGCCTATGTCATAATCTTATCATCATTGATATTAACTGATGTCTAGTTGTTCAAGCCACATCCATCCAGATCCACCCATCCTCTCGTTTCAGATATTCTTTGTTCTTTATTATGGCGACATTTCTGACCTTTTCTCTCACCCTTTTCTTCAATCAGCAATATGGTATACCCTTCATCTGTAGGTTTAGAGATTTTACAAAGCAACGGGATAAAGTGTTCTGACTTCTGAGAGGAGCAAAAGTTGTTAGGAATTGAGATGATAGTGTTTATGTTCATATACTGGAAAATTCTTGTTCTGGAATTTTTTTTTAACACTAGGATTTGCTTCTGCTAGCTAATGCCGAAATATTTCTTGTCAGAATGAGATGAGCTTTGCTCCCTGTGTTGATAGTGTGACTCAAGATTTAATTAGGCCATTGTTTCCTTGGAGACGGAAATTTATCGTTAATCGTGTTCGAGTTTTTTTTATTTTTTATTATATACTAATTGAGTCTTAAGGCTGGGGGATCCATCTAAGGGTTAAGTACAAAATTGCTTCGGGGACTGGAGACGTGCCCCTCAGTCTCTTTTATGTTCGCAAAATCCAAATGCATTTTAAGAGCTTTATGAACCAGCCAATCCACATGCGTTGTTTCACGGGGATAGGAAATGAAGTTATGACTGAGTCACCATATATCCGGCACAATGTTTGTGCATTCCTCCACTAATGGTATCCTGTCTTTTATCATCCTGATCGCATGAGGTGAGTCATTCTCAATGTGGACCGTTTAAGGCCACATTGTTGCGCTTTAGTCAATGCTAAATGGATGCTACTGAGTTCTCCAGGAAGAATGGAGCTAGCATTGTGAGAGCTTTGGTCAATGCTAAATTGATGCTACTGAGTTCTGAAGAATGGAGCTGGCTTTGTGAGAGGTACTCTCGGACCAGATAACAAGATCATCATCGTCATCGTCGATGCACGTCACTCTAATGCGAGCAAGAGCAAGGACATAGTTCTAACTCTCTCCACTGTTCGAGTCGAAATGGGAGCTCTTATCTTGTTTGGGTCAAACCCCAGACAATGATTTGAATTGAACTGAGGTCGTTTCCAATTTATTCATGGCTCGTTTATTTCTACACGTTTAAATGATAATAGTGATGTCATATGCAATATCTATCATAAAATTAATACTACCATTAATCACAGAACTGATTATAAAATCATATCTAACTAAATTAATAGATAAATATTTTGACATGGGTTGATATCATGTGACTTCGTTGTACACTAGTACCAAACGGAGCGAATGTGATAAACTTAATTAATAATAAAATAAGGTTAATATCATAGTTTACTCTCAAAATATGCTAGATATGATATTTTCACCATGTAATTCCGATAATATCATAATTTCTCCAAAAAGCTTAGGAATTCTTTCAAAATTACGATTAATAAGTCTAAATTATAATTAAAATTTATTAACTTAAACACCATTGGGTATTTAAAATATGATACTAATTTAGAATATGATTTTAGTAGCATTGTAGATCGAATTGTGACATTTAGAATGCCTTTTATGCTGAATTATGATACTAATCCTAAAAATTTGCAGTAACCTAAGTCAAGATAAGCAGCTTATTTAATCATAAAATATAATTGGAGAAAAAAATGGACCCCATTGGACAAGTAGTGACCAAGATCAACCATAGATACTCATAAGAAGAAAGAAATCTCCAAAAGGCTGAATTTTATTGGGATTTCTAATCCGAGTATATGCCAATCTAGATTTTTCTTTTCCTTTTTACAAAGAGACCTATGAAGTCTTCCACTTAAGTCTTCCACATCATTGGATGATGTTAACTAGAGTCACTCTAGGAGATAAAATACGATTTATAACGCCATCCCGACCCATCTCTCTTCGCGGAAAGCCCCATAACTGGGGAGAGAGAAGAGAGAGAAGCCCTAACCCTAGCTTAACGCGTAACCGTCCCTCAATCTCCTCCCCTTCGATACGATTGGGATAGTTCGATCGATCCCGGCCTGTTAGATTGCGGGAAGTTTCAGCTCCTATGGTGGAGTCGAGAGCTTTCTAGCCGAGGGCTTCTCTGGCGATCGGTTTGGGTGTTTCTCTCGGAAAAGCTGTTCTTTTTCCCGATCGATTTGGGGGTTTCTTGCCCTTGATCGGTGATTCGTCTGAGTTTCGAGGCGGCTCGATCCGATCGGGTCTCGTGGGCCTCCTCCGATGGCGATCGGGCGGGAGTGGATGCGGTGAAGCAAAGCTGGTTGGATTCGCGTGGTGGAAGGCGGCGATTCTTCCCGAGGTTTTGGGGATCTCGCGGCGATTGAGGAGATACTGGTGTTAGAGGAGGAGTTTGGAAACTTCTTTACCTCTCTGCTTTCGAAAGATTGGGTCTTGACCGAGGAAAGGGCGTGCGACAAAGTCTTCATCGGGAAATTTAAGAAAGGATATGAATTGCTTGTACACCAAGTTTTTGTTTCGATTGTTCTAGCGTAATATGAGGGCCTGCTTATAATTTCTGGCCTTTAATTCGCTTCACGCTCGATTAGGGCATATTTGTTTTCTATATTGGTTTTTACACCTCGTTTTTCATAGATCGAAGCAAAAAAAAAAGGTGAAAAATTCAGGAGAAAAGATAAACATGGCTGTGTATTTTAAGTTTAAAAGTGCAAAAGATTACGATTCGATTCCAATTGAGGGGCAATTCATATCTGTTGGAAATTTGAAGGAGAGGATCTTTGAATCCAAGCATTTGGGGAGGGGCACCGATTTCGACCTCATGGTCTCCAATGCTCAGAATAATGAAGGTGGGTTATTTGTCTAGAATTAGTGATTTATAAGTCATTTGGATGTGGATTGGGGTATTCCAACAAGGGAAGTGGGTTACCTGAGTTTTGGATATTGTTGCATAATTTAGATAGTAAATGGAGAAGAGGAATTGATGGGATTATTTGGGTGGTTTTGGACTTGCCAGTTCATTCTATGTTTGCCATTGTGTGGATTTTCATGGACTGTGTTCTTCCCTTTTCGGTTTCAGAATATGTAGATGAAGGAACCATGATACCCAAAAATACATCAGTACTGATTCGTCGCGTACCCGGACGGCCGCGAAAGCCCATCGTTTCTGCACTAGAGGAGTACTGTCTTCCACTTTGGATCTTGATCATTTGATGTCTTTGCTTTAGTTCTTGTGCTTTGTGCTGTAGTGTCTCAACAGAGACTCGCATCTTTTTGTGGGCTTTTCTTCACTTTCTAGCGAGCTTGAACTAAAATCCTTTGTTTGCCTATGATATGGTTCATAAGCTGAGAAATTCCTGAACCACATTGTCAATTAAATCATTTTATCTATGTTAAGTCAATGTTCTAGGATTTGTTGCTGCATTTTGAGATTGGAGGTGTACATTCATCCGCAGGCCTAAAGTTGAGGAGGATAAGGTAGAAAATTTGCCGCCACAGAGTAGCACGGGGTTTGGTGATTCATCAGCAATGAAAATCGTAAGCCTTTGTGTCTTGTGGCATGTACATACAGTTTGTTCACACTCTCCTATCTTAAAATCTGGACTGGCATCGAAGAAGACTTCTTTGTGGAATGGATGACGGAAGGATGTCGGTTGATCCATGTATCTTGTGATCAGGCTTAGAAAAATAATGCATTTTACTGATTCTTGCAGCCTGAAGATTCTGAATGGGATGAGTTTGGGAATGATTTGTACTCTATTCCTGAAGTCCTTCCTGCTCAGTCGGTCAATACAGTAGCTGATTTTTCTCCTGCGAACAAAGTTGATGAGGACAGCAAGATTAAGGCTTTGGTTGATACACCAGCCCTTGACTGGAATCGGTGAGATATCTTGCTGAGCTGGTTGCTGGTTGTGAGATGGATTATTTCTGAAACTTTTTACATACAAATCAATAGTTGATAGAAGGATGTAAAAGACTTTTCTCTTCTTTCTGCATCAGCATAGGAAGCTTAAACTCATAGCTTCTCGCTTTTGTCTTTGTAGTCAACAACAGGATGCTTTTGGTTCTGGGCGAGGGTTTGGAAGGGGCATGGGTGGACGGATGATGGCTGGCCGTGGCTTTGGTATTTCATAACCTTATCTTGGTCCTGGTTACTGATGTTTTCCTTGTCTTGTCGCCTGTTAATTAGAGAATTTTGTCTCTAGTAGCTTCGTTTCTTCAAGTAGGGGATGTTTTAGGCGTGCTCCATGGAAGTTGCTGTTGGCTCTATTTTCTGAATATCATCCTTTTGCATGATTGTCTCAGACATGGAGTTCATGGATTTGCATTTTGGCTCTTTCATCCATGTGGCATTTTACTTTCATAATTGGTGGCCCTGAGAGTATCTAATACTAAATTGCAAACACTATGCATGACTATGATTTGAGTTGTAAAATGATGAGTGATGCTGCATTGCGTTCGTCTACTACATGGTTGTTAACCATCATTCTTACTAAGATTTTTACTGAAATTTAGGTCTTATTATCATCACTTAGCTATCTGGATCTTCTAGCTTTTTCTTTGAGCAAGAAATTTTTAGTTTCTTGTTAGTTATGCATTTTGATTTTTCTCTTTTAAAGGCCGTGGCGGGCTGGAACGCAAGACACCTCCAGCAGGTTATGTTTGTCATAGATGCAAAGTGCCAGGTAATATTTCTTTCTGATGAAATGATTTTTTTCCTTCTTGAATAGAAGAAAAAGTAGTACTTATCTACTTTTTTTTTCAGGCCATTTTATTCAGCATTGCCCGACAAATGGCGATCCTAATTATGACATTAAGAGAGTGAAGCCCCCAACTGGCATTCCGAAGTCGATGTTGATGGCAACTCCTGATGGGTCCTATGCATTGCCAAGTGGTGCAGTTGCTGTTTTGAAGCCAAATGAGTAAGCAGGACTTCCATAAATACTCGCAGTTTCTAGACTATATAGACTAACCATATCTCCGGTTCACATAGGGCCGCATTTGAAAAGGAAATTGAAGGGATGCCTACCACGCGTCCTAGCAGTGATCTTCCACCAGAATTACGTTGTCCATTATGTAAAGAAGTAATGAAGGACGCTGTGCTGACAAGCAAGTGTTGTTTCAGTAGCTTTTGTGACAAGTGTAAGTGTCCTAAGGAATTCAGATTTTTGTCTGAGTGTAGACCATTGTGGAGAGTCTTGCAATATTTATATGATGAGGTCTTGTATTATAAGTTGAAGTTTGAGATGTTAAGCCCCTCTTGTGGTCATTACTGGCTCATGAGTTCAGTCTGAAAGTTTGCTCCTGTAAGCATTGCATACAATGACAATGAAAGTCTCTTTGGGATATATGGCAGCTAATGATACTTCGGTAGATTTGTTGGTTTGGCTATGTATTGCATTCAAGGACATTGTATATATGGTGCTAACCTGCACCATATTGTATATCAATGCACTTCTTATTGCTTTGTTTTCATGACTGTAATATGAGGTCAGAACATATAACTCTTTTCATTTGCTTTTCTTTTCCTTGATTTTTTCTTCTTCTTAAATTGGTCTTATCCCATCTCTTTTCTCGGCTTCTTTTTCACCACATTATCGACAGGTTACATCTTACAAAAACATATAACAATTAGTCTCATGTGTAGACTCAGAATGTGTTTCTTTCTAGATATGTACAATTTTTATAGTGTATACTGTTATCTTTTTATATCATTAGCTAATTTGTCATGCTATCCCTTTCAGGTATTAGAGATTATATAATCTCCAAATCAGAGTGTGTATGTGGGGCCAGTAATATACTTGCAGATGATTTGCTTCCTAATAAAACTCTGAGAGAAACTATCAGCCGCATTTTAGAGTCAGGGACCAGTAGTACAGAGAATGCTGGGAGCTTGGTACAAGTTCAAGGTAAGAACAGTACCGTATTTATGTCCTGTATGTTTACTGCAATTGTCATGAGTATTATCTAAGAGCGACTTTTTAGATATGGAATCTTCACGACCACTACAACCTAAAGCTCCATCTCCAACTACTCTCTCTGCTGGTTTGAAGGATGAACTCAAGCAAACCCCTGCTGCAGATCATTCTTCTGGCTTGAGGGAATTTGAGGGTGCCAGTGAAGCAAAAGATATTAATCTTGACAAGAAAGCTGCTAAAGGTGTGGATCCATCTGAAGCAACGCCAGAATCGATGAGTGCAAAGGAACCAATTTCTCAAGGGAGTGCTCCTGTGCTTGATGATGTCCAGGAAAAGTTTGTTCCTGGTGACCAAGGTGGTCTGAGTTGCAGTTTTGATTATTTTTTTTTTCTAACAGTAAATTTTTTTGGGTTCCTCTTTCGGTTATTTTCTAGTTATGTCCATTTAGTTCAATTATTTTGTTGCTTGTTGCAGTGGAATCATGTGTTTTTCATGATACGTTTTGATCATTTATGTTGAGCCTTTGCTATAATATTTATTAATTTCGATCGATGTGAATTTGCAGGAAAGAAAAAGAAAAAGAAAAAGACACGCATTCCTGGCATTGGTTAGTCCCTTGTTATCTGCTAATTATGATCATCCTCATCTCTTTACATTCTGGAGCATCTAGTTTATCGATTCGGCTTGATTTGATAGATTCGACTTTCAGTTGGTTGTATCTGTTCTCTCTATGTTACTTTAGTGGGAACTAATTCTCTTCCTTTTACACTTCTGTCACCTGCAGCTGCTGACATGCAGTGGAAAGCCTATCAGGATGTTGGTGCTGAAAACTATGGGATGCCCATGATGCCACCAGCCTATAATCCATACCTTGCTGGTGGCATGCCCATGGGATTTGATGCATTCATGCCGCCTTTCGGTGGTGTAATGCCCTACATGGGTTATGCACCAGGTCCTTTTGACGTACCTTTTGGGGGAATGCTGCCACAAGATCCCTTCGGCGGACAAGGGTATATGTTTCCCGTCGGTCCCCAGAGGTATGAGCTTTTCCTTTCTGCAGGAACATCATTGGTTTTGTAATGTAAACAAAGCTGCTGAATTAGGGGCTGCTACCAATTTTTTGTCGCCCCATTTGGTTTCGTTCATTTAATCTTCTTTGTCCATCCAAATTTATCTGTGGGTTATTTTTAACAACCAAAAGGATTAGATCTTAAGAAGCATCCCGATGAGCTCTTGCTTTGTACAGCTCGCCAATTTTTCTTTTTGTTTCTGGTTGTATTCTTATTTGAGTTCTTACATTTGAAGCTTGGTCTATTGTATTTAGTGGATAGCTAATCAGAATCTCTTATCGTAGGGATCTAGCTGAATTAGGGGTTGGTGGTGGCATGGTTATGAATCAAGGGCCTCCAGTTATGAGCAGGGAAGAATTTGAGGCAAGGAAAGCCGATTTAAGGAGGAAGCGTGAGATGGAACGTCTCAATGAAAGGTGACTGGGATACTAAAAATTCTAAATTGATTTTTTTTTTTCCTCGTCTCAGTGATGATTGCAAGGATTTTAACGTGATATTAAAATTTTTGGTTTCAATATACTCCTGCGCATATTTAAATCGAACTTGTTGTTTCACTTGTCTTAGCCTTTCTTCATACTTTTTCTATGTTTGCTTTGTACATGCAAGGTGAGGAGAGGTGAGGTTTTTCGGTTTAGTTGTCTGAAGCTATTTCTTAGTCCTTATGCTCATTGTGACCCCAGATTTGTGTTTTAAGATGCTTGATTATGTTCTATGTATGGCAATATCTTCTGGATATTGATACCAATATTTGCCGCCCGGCCCAGCCGGCAAATATCTTGCGAGTGGGTTATCGGCACCGACTTTATGGTCAGCACTGGCACGTGGATTTGTGCTTTGTTGCCTGTCGGCACGGACTGACACAGACCTGCAGTTTTAATGATCCAACACAATTTTAAAATATTATTTTCTTGAGAAATAGTTTATCATATTTGATTCTTAATATAACCCTAAAGGTCAAAGCATCTAATATATGTAGGGTCGAATGCAATGTCGGATCAGTTAAACTCCGGCCCAGGCCGTGCAGGCGTCACATGCCGAGGTTGTCAAGGATCAGCACAATATGTGCGCCACAGGCACGGCAATCCTTGATTGATGCCACATCACGGCGGCCAAATATTGACATTTATGCCCTTGCAAGTGCCCATCTTCTTTTGCTTATGCCCTTGCAAGTGCCTATCTTAGTTTATTCTTAAATGGCATCACTTTAGATTTAATCATGACTTATTAAAGGTGCAAATATGGGCTGAAACACAAAGATGCAAGTGATGGACATGATACGCATGGTCGACAGTTTCTGTCATATTTCAGCTTTATAAACCGCCATATGCTTATCTTAATGTGCGGTGACTGTATCCATTGTAGTTTTTTGCTCTTACCACCAGCATTAAGAATCTTGGACTGATCCATCTCATCAGCAAATCACATGTATTGAAAAGAAGTTGCGCTAATATTATTTTATATTTGTCCCTTGCTATTTAATTGCAGTGTGCCTTCTTTGTCAGCTTGTTTTCTTTCTTAAATTGCATGAATAAATTCATCATAGACCTGTTATTGCATCGTTATAATTGCTTCAGCTTCTCCAGCTCAAACAAACAAAAAGTGAGCTCTTTTGATGATTTTTCATGAGTTTCTAATTGAATTAAGCAATTGCTTGGCTTTTGCCTTGCTAGATATTGTTTCTCCACCACCTTTTGTAGTTTGCAGTAAAATCTAATCTCGGGTTTTAAGCGAAAGGCTTCTACTTGATTCTCTTTCTTTTCTTCTGGTCTTGCTTGCTGAGTTTATTATGTTATTTACAGCAGGGAACACTCCAAGGATAGGGGAAATGGTAGGGAGGCGAGCAGTAGCGCCGATGTTTCTTCCATGAAACCAAAGCCTGTATGTCTTCTAATTGATTCATTCACTTGGTTGTTTATGGATTCTCTGGGATTCATCATCATAGAGGGTTTATCTCTCCTAGTCATTATAGTGCTCCTGTTTCTTCTTTCTGGGCCAAAGAGAACGCATCCATGTTGCATCCCTAGTGATAGCTGCAGCTTTTTACGGAAGTTTGCTTTCTTGCAAAGCCAGGGCATGCTTTCAAAGGGTTTTGAGCATACCAGGCTATTTGAGGCTATCTCCCCATATTTATATCATAAGTTGTCTCTTTTGGCATCGGGCAATGGCTTAATCTCTTGAATCAGCTTGCAGAGATGTTCCTGGAGGAGATGCTTAGTCTCAGAATCAGACCATTAGTCTGGCCTGGTACATGACTATATTGCAATCATCCAGATGATGATCAGCAAGAGATCCACCTGCATATATTGATTTTTGATGTTTGTTCTCGTGTTCTTGCAGAGTGTGTACTTCTTCTTGTGGCGATCAAAATAGCTTAGTCTCTTCAGTTTTGCAACAAATTCATATCCTGTTTTTGTGGGATAGGTTTCAGAACTTTTGTATGAGCTGATCTCCTCCATGATCCCAAGTTTAGCTACCATAAGAGAGTGTGTGCTGGTACATGGTGTATCTGCATGTATAACCTATAGAAGCCGATTGATCATCATCCATTGGCCTTGTATCTAGGCTGACTACTAATGCCTTCCTCTCTCTAAACTCAGGCCGTTGGATCTGGATCTGATGGCTCACATAGAAAGCGTCTAGCTAGCCTTAACGTGGGCTTAATAAAAGAGAGACAAATCACTGGGTCCTGGGTGTATAGTGACGTCGCTGTTTGGGAATGATGTGTTTTTATGTGTACGATTGCTGATATACTGGACTAATAGTAAGTCTTGCTCCACCTTTGCAGAGAGTCGTCCCACAAGCAGCTGGTGTGGACCGTTTTGTCCGGCCTGAGAAGGCCAAGAGCTCGGACCAGCATGGCCCGGCCCGAGAACGTGAACCGGGCAGAGAACTACCACGTGAATCGGGCCGCCACTCTCCGAAGCGGGCCAACAAGCGGAGGTCTGTTGAACGTGATGCTGCCTCCGCTGCTGAAGGCGATGACAAGGCCGACCACAAGCGGAAGGGCAGTGTGTTCTCACGCATCAGCTTCCCGGCAGGCGGCAGCAGCAGTGGTGAGAAGAAAAGGAAGTCGTCGGAGATGCCGCCGAATGGGCTGAAGGACCATTATGAGGCAGCCCACCGGCCGACGTCGAATGGCCACCGAGATGAGTGGAAGGCCAGCGGCAGTAAGAGCTCATCTTCGGCATTGGCACGGCGGGGTGGCGGCACCAGCAGTGCTTATGATCAGGAGTCCAGCGAAGAAGATCGTCACTTCAAGAGGAGGCCTTCTTCCCGCCACCGGGAGGTGGCAGCTGTGGACATGGACGAGGCGGAGGTTCGGCCATCGCGGCGGAGCTCCCGGGAAAGGGACCATGATCGTCCTAGCAAACGCCGGTGAAGACAGAAGAGAGAGAGTTGCGATGCTGATTGATAAGTGTGACGTGCATGTATATGTTGGCTTATGGCTGATTTTTATGTGGGGTTTACATCATATGAAATAAAATGATGAGAACGTTAAAAATCTATGCTTCTGAAGTAATATTCGCTTTTTACTATTAATTTCATACAATAATTACGAATATTTTATCCGATCGAAATATTCGGTCCACTATGGATCCGGTTTCCACTTAACGTATCCACATCCAACAAGCCGATGGATCCGAACTCAACATTCGAACCCTTTAAGAACTATCGGGTCAGCAATCCGGACCTCCGCAAATCCGTTAGTTCAAAAGAATACAACCACAACCTCCTTAGTCTATAGTCCCTCCAAAAGGCATGCCTCCATGCCACGGCGCTCCTCCCCCGCCTCTCCCCTCGCCCAGTCCCTCGCCGCCCTCGTCGAGCGCGCCACCTCCGTGCGCTCCGCCCTATACGGCCGCTCCGCCCACGCCGTCATCATCAAATCCCTCTCGCCGCCTCCCATCCCATCCTTCCTCACCACCCACCTCATCACCATGTACGCCAAGCTCGACCACCCCCACCCCGCTCACCTACTCCTCTCCCTCGACCCCAGCCCCTCCCTCCCCTCCTTCACCTCCCTCCTCTCCTCCCACGCCCAGCTCTCCCGCCCCCTCGACGCTCTCCACCTATTCGTCACCCTCCTTCGCTCCTCTCTCCGCCCCAACGACTTCACCTTCCCTCCCGCGTTCAAGTCCTCCGCCTCGCTAAACCTCCCCTCCACCGGGAAACAACTCCACTCCTTAGCCCTCAAGTCCGCCTTCGCCTACGACCCTTTCGTGGCCTGCGCCGCCCTCGACATGTACTTAAAATGCGGGCTTTCCTTGGACGCGCACCGGCTGTTCTCCGAAATACCCGTGAAAACCATCGTCGCCACGAACGTCGTGATGTCGAATGCCGTTCTTGATGCGCGCTTTGGGGACGCTCTCGAGGCGTTTGTTGGGTTTCGGAGGGATGCGTCAGGCGAGGGCGGGTGGCCTGATGCTGTTACTTTGTGCGCCTCTCTCAATGCGTCGGTGGGCGCTTCGTGCCTTTTGTCAGGAGCGCAAGTTCATGGTTTCGTTGTTAGAGCTGGGTTTGAGTGTCATGTGTCGGTGGGGAATGGCCTGGTGGATTTTTATGGGAAGTGCCGCCGGACGGAGGAGGCCAGAGTGGTGTTCGATGAGATGACATCGAGGAACGATGTGTCTTGGTGCTCGATGGTCGTTGCATATGCTCAGAATGGCGAGGAGGAGGAAGCATTTGCTTTATATTTGGAGGCAAGGAGGGATGGAATTGAGCCAACCGATTACTTGGTGTCAACTGTGTTGAGCACTTGTGCAGCGCTCACAGGGCTCGATCTTGGCCGGTCGGTGCATGCTGTTGCTGTGCGGGCGTGCATCGATGGGAATGTCTTTGTGGGGAGTGCGTTGGTGGACATGTATGGGAAGTGTGGGAGCATAGGCGATGCTGAGCAGGGTTTTATGGAGATGCCTGTAAGGAACCTCATTTCTTGGAATGCGATGATTGGAGGGTATGCTCAGCAGGGCCAGGCTGAGATGGCACTCATGGTGTTCGATGAGATGGTGAATGGCAATAAGATTTCTCCAAATTATGTCACTCTGGTGAGTGTGATCTCGGCGTGTGGTAGGGGAGGGATGGTGGACAAAGGATTGGATATGTTTGAGACAATGACGGAGAGGTATTGTATCAAGCCGCGTACAGAGCACTATGCGTGCATTGTAGACTTGCTTGGGCGTGCCGGGATGGAGGAGCGAGCGTTTGAACTGATCATGGGAATGCCTGTCAGGCCGTCTATTTCTGTATGGGGTGCGCTTCTTGGGGCTTGCAAGTTGCATGGCAAGACTAAGCTGGGAAGGATTGCAGCGGAGAAGTTGTTCGAGCTTGACCCGCAGGACTCGGGGAATCACGTGCTGCTCTCCAACATGTTTGCCTCTGCTGGCAGGTGATAAATGCTGTTTCCTTTGTGTTGGTAAATAAAAAAAAAACACGAAGAAATTCATAAATCCATCATTTTAGTTTGAAGCCTGGCCAGTATACTATAGTTCTTGTCAATTTCTTAATATCTAATAGGCTTGAAGTTGTATTATAGATATAGATACGGTTTGGATCTTACTCAGTTTTGCTACTTGTTTTATGTATGTTTATGAAAAAGACCGATTCTTCTCTTTAAGGCATATTCGTTTAAACGTGATCATATATGTATTTGCCTTTAACCATTGTTGAGGTAGAAGCTGTAGGTGTTCTTCAGTTTTTCCAAAAATTTTCCGATTGATATCTCTCGTGAAGTCTTGAGGTTTTCAGTTGCTACCTTTGAGATTGACATTTAAAGGTGTATATTTTCAACTTGTGCTAATAACATCCTAATTGAAGTTTCTTCAACTTTGATTGGCTCTTTATGTTGCAGTTTTCTACTGTCCGTTACCTCCAATACTCTGGGTTATTTTGTACTTTTCAGTGTCGAGTACCATATATTTGTCTTTATTGCTACTGTGTTTTAGATGATTTATAACAGATTGAAGCAAAAGCAAGCACATGTCAGCAGGAATTTTTTGCTTCTCTAATTGCATTGGAACTTTGTCCAGGTGGGAAGAAGCCGTAGAAGTGAGAAAGGAGATGAAGGATGTCGGAATCAAGAAAGGTCCAGGGTGTAGTTGGGTGACATGGAAGAATGTGGTCCATGTTTTTCAAGCAAAGGATACCACCCATGAGAGGAATGGCGATATTCAGGCTATGTTGGCGAAGCTTCGGAGAGAGATGCAGGCAGCTGGGTACACGCCAGACACCAAGTGTGCATTATATGATATAGAAGAGGAAGAGAAAGAGTCAGAGGTATTCCAGCACAGTGAGAAGCTTGCTCTTGCCTTTGCTCTCATATGCATTCCTCCTGGGATCCCAATTAGAATCACCAAGAACCTGAGGGTCTGTGGAGATTGCCACCATGCCATCAGATTCATCTCGGGCATTGTGGGAAGGGAAATCATTGTGAGGGATAACAATAGGTTTCATCACTTTAGAGATTATCAGTGTTCATGCAGAGATTACTGGTGATCACTTGATGTTTGAACTACACCTTATTGTCGAAATTAGCAAGACAGTAGTTCAAAAGGTATGCCTTACCTCACGTTTTTCCACCTTCTACCTATAGAAACATTTATATTTACGGCAACTTAAGACATTCTGCAGCGATTCTTTTCCTGGAATCGACTTAAAATCCAGTTAACTTGCTGCAGGCAAGCTTAAGAATTGGACTATATGTGAGCAAATTTCATCAGGTATGACATTACCTTCCGCTCCGCCCTCCACCTAATAGATTCTGCTTGCTGAGTAAATTTTTTGTTTTTGTTAGGAGGATGGATGTCTCTGCACAGCCTTAAGAGGTGAAAGTGGTTGATTGAAAGCACCCTTGGATATGAAGTTGATGATACATTACCTTAGTTGCCAGAATATGCAGGTTTGTCTTCCACTTGTAGCTGATTCGATGATACATCTTGAGCCCACTCCACCAAAATATTCTAGTGAAGGATTCAACCTCAGAAACTGGCTTATTTGATATATGAGACTTGGTCAAGACACATGATTCTCACATCGGCACTGATCACGAAATCTCTCTTTCAAACCATGAAAGACTGTCATCAGCTTTCAGCTTGAGGACATGCTCTGATCATCTTGTGTTTGCAGGGCAAAAAAGTGGAACCAACAATACAAGGCATCTAGAAGCAAGGTGGTGTGGAGTAGAATGCTCCCTGGCAAAGGCCTGGATGATCAGATACTTAATTCTGAGAGTGCAAAATGTTTGCAAATGCCTCTGAGATCATACTTAGGCAAAAGAAAGTGCATGGAGAAGTTTAAGAAGAGATGCACACATTTGACAAAAGAAATTAGGGGATTCGAAATGCTAGCGTTTTGCAGGAAGGACATTATCCGGGTAAATCCATGTGTTCCAACTGCACTGTTTCCTTGAAGGAAGTGTTCATCATCGGCTCACGGCATCTGACAACAACTTGTTCTACTTATTGTGATGGACAAGAGAGAATTGTACAGGTTGATGCAGGTGTCAACATGCATGATCTAAAAGCAGGTGCTTGGCCGAGGATTCTATTCTGCAATTGTCAAGCATGAAAGATTTCGATCTACTATAGCAAATTGGCAATGCCTAATGCCGACCCATTGATGAAGAGAAGACGCATGCTGGATGGTGATTATACTAATGGAACAGTTGAGCTTGATTCTATGGGTTTTCTGGTATGAGCTCGATATCAAGCACTTATGCATGATCGCTACCAGAAGTGTAATCTAAGGAAGGTCCAAAGGAGCTGGAATATTCCTCATCCAGACCTTTTGGGACCTCCATGGAAGCTGCAACTCTTGCCAATCCATATATGTTTCAGAATGATATGCTTTAGCAATCAATATGTAAGCAAAATCACTGCAATGTTCTCAAACTATATGTATACATTCAGTTATTCCCAACATTGATACAAGGGGTTTTTACATTTTAATACCTTGTAGTTTAGTTTAATGATAGTTTACTACCCTATAGTTTTAAAAATTTTGTTTACTACCTTACATTTTATGTGACGGCGCGATTTAGGGCCTGACCCTAGACGACGTTATCTCTCTTGACGGAAAATCGTTCACGTGTCAAGCATTTTGCATTTTGATACCCCGTAGTTTAGTGTAATGGCAATTTACTACCTTATAGTTTGAAAAATATGCTTTACTACCCTACATTTTATGCGACAGCGCGATTTAGGGTTTGAGCCCAGACATCGTTATCTCCTTTAATGGAAAACCGCTCACGTGTCAATCACGTGACCGTCACTTTAGCCGTCTAACTCAAAATGCAGCCTTCAAACTTCACGATCGATCCACGCACCCACTGTCACATCGACCGTCAGCGTCTGTGAAGAAATTATGCATCCAGGGTCAATCCATATATGGCCCATCGTTTCAGCTGTCTAGCTCAAAATGCAGCTTTCAACCTTCACGGTTGATCCCAAGCATCCACCATCGCATCGACCGTCAGCCTCTGTGAGGAAATGATGCATCCATGGTCGATCCATTCATGGCCCGTCGCTTCAGCCGTCTATCTCAAAATGCAAGTTTCAAACATCACGGGCGATCCACACATCCAATGTCGCATCGACCGCCAGCCTCTGTGAAGAAATGATGCATCCTGGGTTGATCCATGCATTGACCGTCGCTTCAGTCATCTAGTTGAAAATGCAGCTTTCAAACTTCACGGTCGAACGATCGATCTACTTACAGTACAAGAAAAATGATTTGTAGCGACCAAAACAATTGCGACCAATATATTTTGGTCGCTACAGGTATATTATTAGCAACCATAATCGCTTTGGTCGAAAGAAGCTATAGGGTGATTGTTTTGGAGCGACCAAGATATTTGGTCAAAATATATAATTGCAATTGGGATATTTTTGATGATGATCTAACCTTACAGTAGCTGTTGTGATCACTTGTTTGGTCACTAAAATTAATTTAACCAATTAAGACCAATGTTTGGTCAATAAAACTTATATCAGGCTATTATGCTATATTACGTCTTTTAAGGGCTTTGTTGCAAATGTGGCTAATAAACTACCCTAATTCCCTCGATCTCCATCGTCCCCGCCACTCCCTCTCCGTCGTCGCCATCCCGCGCAGCTCCATGATATCGTCACCGCCGCGCCATCGTCGCCGGCTCAAGGCTCGTCTGTAAGCGCTCCCTCCCTCTCTCTCCCCGCCTCTCTCTCTCTCCCTCCCTCCCTCCCTAGATCTCTGTCTCTCCCTCCCTCCCTCCTTCCCTCCCTCTCTAGATCTCTCTCTATCTCACTCCCCCCATTGTCTTCTCCAGCGAGCTTGACTGTGGTCGGGGTGTCTGAAGACGAGGGGTGGTTCGATTCTGTTGAAGCTGGTTGGGAACAAGGTGAACTTGGGGGAAGTAGGTGGAGAACCTCCTGCGTGGAGGCGCCATCGCCGGTGGATTGGTTGGGTCATCTTCGTGAGATCTATATATAAGGTATTTTGATTCTTTTCCTTCTCCCATCTTGATTTGGTGTTTTCTGGTGGCAATCTCTATGCATTTGGGATAAATGCTATGTTGCTATACGAGTGTGATTGGATCACTTCATGCCTACGGAGTTTGATATATACAATCCTATGTCCACTTCTATAAATTAAGGTCTCCTTCCTCTCACCTTCCTCACCTCCATTGTATCCTCTTCAATAGCTCATTAGGGTCTCAGCTTAACATTAATAAAAGCATCATAGACGGGAAGAACATTTCTCACTATGTAGCAATATAGAACATATTAAATTGTAGTTTTATCCTTAACATTTGATCAGAAATGGTCTCTTGATGACTTCTATGACAGTGTTCTTCTCATTATGCATTTCTTGCTAGGTTTTAGAGTTTTGATATGAACTCTGTTTACAAGTCTTTCTTATATGATATTCTGTGCATATGTGTGGGAGATGACCACTTCTTTGAATTTCATGGCCTGGAACATTATGTCATTGATTGCTTATGTCATTGGTGTCAGCTTCCTATTTGATTCTACTAGGTTATAAATTATTAGTTTTCCTAAAAGAAGCTGAGATCATAGCTACTTCTTTACATTTTCAGCTGATGCTTGTTGGAAGGGTGCTTACTGATGGAAGGCTTAATGCTCGTGTTAAGTGTGATCTGACTGATAACCTTACTTTGAAGATCAATGCTCAGGTAGTTTGTCCATCATTAACTTATAAGTGAGGGAAACATTGAACTTCCATTGGTTGTTTTTTCCCCTCATTTTCTGATCTATTGTATATGATTTCTGTTGTATTTTGGCCAGCTCACAAACGATGCACATTACTCTCAGGGCATGTTCAACTTTGATTATAAGTTTTGTTATACTTAAACGCTAGCTTAATTGAGTTTGTAACTGCTTTGAGATCACTATTTATGAACTATAATGTATTCAATGCTGATTTTACGACTTGTAGCTGCCTATAGCTGATATCTTATTTGGAGTGAAAATGTTGTATGCCACTCTGGAAAATGGTTTTGTTTGCATAGATTATTTTGTTCTATCTATGACAAGATAGTTTACTTCTCGTTGCACAGGTTAAGGATTTCAAGACTCAGTTTCAGATAGGGAACAATGCTTTTTATGGGGCCAATTATATCCAGGTTAGTATGATGCTGTTTTATTGACTTTATTTCTGAATGCAAATGTGCAGAGAATGTTCATGAGAATTTTTTTTTGTTTCTTTCATGACTTGAGTTCTGAAGACAAATGTGCAGACAATGTTTATGAGAATTTTTTATGAACATATAGCAAGCGAGAATAATCAGATACATGTAATGCTCAACCGCATTTTTAAATAGGTTAGCTGGAAGGATGTGCTCCATTGGATGTGGCCACTTTTCACTGAAGAATGGGGGTCATGGAGAAGAGAGTATTTGAATCTAAGCCCTTTGCCTTTCACGGTATGTGCAATTAATTCTATGTAGCTTTTCCTTTCTGGAAATTTTCCTTGGTTAAAAATTGTTTTTCGTAGCTACATGGATGTATGTTGTGGTTGGTTTTTGAGTTGTAATTTTCTTTTTGAATAATTGCATGATCCAGTAACCAATCTTCCTATGCGGCATGTGCGGGTGCAATCTCCATTATTGTTGTAAGATTCGTTAACTGCTACTGATTAAGGTATGTGTTTAAGTCTTAGTTACCCCTTTGCATGGTGCAGGTATGGATTTAGCAAGGAAATTGTGGATTGCCCAGGTACTACTTTAACATATGCGAACAAAAGACAAATTCTGGCTTCCTCTAGGTCATTGATGCATTGTATGGCGTATTCTTATTTAGTGGATTTTACTTTTACCAAAAAGCTTGTGCTGGTTTTGATAGCTTTGTCTGTGATAGGACTATATTTGCCTATATATATTCTGATTTAACCTGACTTGCTCTTTCAGAGTTTTCTTGGGATGTATGCATTGGGCTTTTTTGGGTTTGCATGTTTCTTTTTCTTTTTTTTTGTGCTCCCAACCCCTTTGGGTTAATGTATCATTCAGGAATCATGACCAGTTATGTGGAGTTTACGGATCATGGTTACCTCGTGGGGTATGGTATTTGGATTGAATAAAAAATGGCCTACCTGAATTAAATACATGAGAGGACAATTAGTTTATTGTGGAAAGGGGATGTTCTGAGGATTTGTAAATGATATGAAAAGGCTAGCCACTCTTTTTACCTAAATATAACGAGCAATACTTATTTGGGCATGGAACTTGAGATTTTTAATCGCTATAGTGATACTACCACCACTGTACTCTGGTGATTTATATTTAAAGTATAATGAAAACCAGCTAGGCCATAGCAACTTTAAAGTATGTAATAGTGGTTTCCTCCTAGAAAAACAAGTGGTTTCTTGATCATTTTCTTAGGATTAAATTTGTTGCTATCATCTAATTGGCTTTACTAACATGGTTTCAATAACATATTACTGGCCATTGGGTAATCATGTTTGTGGTTTCTGGTTTCTTCCAATGGAGTGGCAATTCTCATGCTCTGAATGCAGGGAAAATACTCTGTGCAAGTTCCTCTAACAACATTGAAGAAAATACTTTGCTACATACCTTGGTTCATGCCTTGGCCTTGTTAATGCATTATCCCAAACTTATTGGTAAATACATGCTTCATCTCGTGGTAGTTCCTTCAGGTTCTAGATCTCATCGAGGCAGATGCAGTGGTTAGAATTGCGTGGTAATGCAGTGATTGGCATTTCTCTTCCTGTAGATTTATAAATTAATTTTACTAAATTGATTTTTTTGGACAAAAGATAGCATGTGCCTGTAAGTTTCTTCTCAAATTGCATACTTTTATTGCCTGCAGCAACATATCTCTTGCCATGTGGAGATCATATTGCAGTCTTGCTGATATAATGTCCGTCAATCACTTGCAATTTGAAGTGTTTTGTAAACGACCTATGTAGAATAATGATAGGCTGTGATTCTTTCTCGTGTTTAATAACTCTCATCCAAACTTTCAGCTATTATTCCCGCTTCTGACTTATGCCTTTTTTCTTTCATTTGCCTATATGTTCATGTGTTAGTCAAGCATTGGAAAAAAAAGTGAGATATTTTTAGCTTTTCACATTACCTTATCTTGAGCACTTTCACGCTGCCTATCTTTTGCAGCATGGGTTTTATTCCGAATCCTCGAGCATTTCTCTTGGTCCTTAAAACTGTTATAGAGATCACTGGATACAGCTTCATCCTTTTCTCCGCTGCATATGAACCACTGGATGCTGCAATCCGATCGGTTGGTTGGGTGCCATCAGATTTAGATGAACCACAAAAATTCCCTTGTAGTAAAGATTGCAGGCTCATATTCAATGAACAGCTCTTTTGCTAGTTAGGAGTAGCACCAGAACCACTGCTACGGCATCATCTGGTTCCCAATAGTGATGTTGCTGCAAGTCTTGGGGAAGCTGCAAATGCATTTTGGAAGGCTCTAAAGATTGCCTTGTCCCCTGAAATAATGGCTCAAGCATCTAAGGTTGCTGAAAGAATTTCTTCGGAGGTACTTATGTAAATTGTCAATTGATAATCAGATTAGAGAAAACAACTTAGTTTCAATGTTCTGTTGGTCCCTTTCAGTTTTGAATGGACAGTGTTTAGTTATAAATTTATATAACATGGTCAATGTTTGTTATCAGATTCCTAATCTCATGCATTTGTTTTTTTTTCTTTGCTTGTGTAGAGGAAGATGCAGGAACTGGTGATACAAAGTAGCAATCAAGGTGGGCAAACATTGAGGTTGGAAGAGGAAGTGTTTAGCGAGGTCTTGGAGAGGTCGGGAATGGGAAATTCAGCGATAATATGAAGTTCACAAAAAAATGTTTTTTTTCCTTTATGTTTTGTTAAAATTACTTTACATATGAATTTAAATTGCAATGTAAATTCATATTCGAATTAATATGAAGCTTGAATATTCTAAATTGTGTCATTTTTTTTATGACTAAAGCATCGATTGGTCGTAATTAATTGTTGCTTTTAATGACGGTGAATCAGGTTTTTATGGCTAAAATAGTGGTCGCAATTAATAAAAATAGCAACCTCATTTGAGTTTTTTGCGACCAACATGTGGTCGTAATTGATCATGTCGGTGACCTTCAGAATCAAAGTAGCGACCAAATATATGGTCGCTATTGAGCTACTTATTGCGACCAAATTGGGGGTGTTCGTCATGAGTTGGTATCTTTAGCTACCAACTCATTGGAGTTTAATGCGACCATGAAATATACCAATTGTGACCAACGTTGGTCACTGATACTTAACATTTTGCGATCAACTTGCCTTGGTCGAAAAGTACTAGTTGTAACCAGTTATTTTTGACCACTTGGCGACCTAACAGAAATGGTCGCTAGAGCCTCGAAATGGCCTTTAGCGACCATATTATGCACTTATTGCGACCACCGTATTGGTCACTAAAAGTGTTTTTTCTTGTAGTGCATGCTAAGTTATCTTTTTTTGTTAGTTAGAGATTTTTCCTATGGACTGAACATCTACCCTTTACTAGTTCTTGGCTAATATATTTAAAAAGGGGGGAAGAAAATAAGATACCTTGTCAAAAAGAAAAATGGTGATAATACCGCTCAATTTAGCTAGGATTTTTTGGACAAGTTTTATTCAGTATTAGAATTTTTGAAAGCTCTTAGCACAAGCTTTTATGAGGAAAGTCAGGCCCGATTGGTTAGGCAATTTTCCATTTTCATTTCGTAGAAAATGAAAACGGACCCGAAAACGCATTTGGTATATACAGTGCTAACGTTTTCAAAGAATGAAATAAGGCGTTTGCCGGAAAATTAGGGCTTATTGCTAGAGTGCAAGTATTATGAATTTCTTTTGTTATCTAGAAAACAAGAATTGCCTGCACCTCTCGCGCTGAAGTTTTGAAGTATGAGATGCACTCCATTAGTTCATACTGGATTCTAATACAGAAATAATTTCATCCAGATATTAGTGCAACATACGTAACCTGGAAAAGCATTCACTGTCCTATCAGTTCACAGCTAAGAATTTGGCCTGCAACAATATCATATTTGTTTCACTTGTCTTTATATCAGTTAACTGCAGGAGATTTGGAATCCAATGAAAGCAATATAGTCCCATGTCCACAGTTCCAACTGTGAATTTTACCTACTCCTCTGAGGAATAACACATACATCTGGAATTAGAAGATGTGATCCCTTGGACATAATAGCAATAGACCAAACACACTAATGCATCCAAAAAGGTAATACACTTAAAGTCACTATGGGAGCAAAAGTTCAAAAAAGGCAAAAGTATTAGCTTTTAGCAGAATCAAGATGGCTCTACGCAATATAATATCCGTCAAGTTTTACAATAGATAAGAAAAACAAGTAGAGCATCTAATTTCCTGTCTTCTTCATATATTCTTTCAGAGAATTTTATGCACCGACTCATAGAGGTTTTTTAATGAGAGCTTAAAGAGTTAACAAAGAAGATTCTTCACATCCTCTCCAAGGCTGCTTGACTGATTGGAATCACACGGGCAGGGGAAACCAGAGCATCGATCAAAACATCATTGGGGGTTACCGGGATGACATTGTCCTCCATGATTTGAACAGAGTATGCAAGTGCCACTGAAAGAAAGTGGAAAAACGAGTCGATTAGTGAATAATAGAATGCATATCAGAGACTACCTATTATGCACAATAACAAGAAACAGGAAAAAAATTATTATCCAGAATCTACTGCATCAACAATACTTAGAGCTACCTCATTTGCTATGAGTGAACCAACTCAGAATTTGTTTCATATAGATTGTGTTTGATTTTCTTCCCAAATAACTGCACAATTCTCTCCCAACAGGTTCCTTAAAGTTCACTTTATATGACAATGACCCATTTCCAAACTTTAAACCTATCATAGACTACTGCATGAATTAGTAACATGCCATTAAAGAAGTAGTTATATAGTGGAGTTCCTTTAAATTAAAAGACAAATAAACTTTCTGATCCTTTCCTCACTGAACCTAATTTGGTAGGTATCAGCAATTTGTAAATTATTGACCTGAGCTCGAAACAGGTACCTATGCCATCTATAAGCCACATAGGACCTCTCTAAGGGGTTATTCCATTGCAAAAATCGGGAGAAGCATGATCTACCAATACCCTATGGTAACAAATCTAACTGTTTGGTTGGCCATGAATCTTTATTGCAAGATAAAAACATATCTCCCCATATTTTATCACAGCGCCTGAGTTCCTTGAGGGGACGTTCCGATACATGTTTTCACGTATACAAGAGTTGCATCTGAAGATACAATGTCAGGATCACTCAGTACAAGATATGTCTATAGTGATTCCCTTTTCACATGATAACCTTTCCTTACCCTAACTCATGGAGTATTGTATGTCAAACGAGTTGTAACAAGGTCACACATCAGTTCCACGAATAAAGGCAGGTCTTTCTACTGGATTGGCAAGTTTTTTGACAGCAACCAAATAATAGAGTAGGAGTGAAACTTATGATATGTTTCGTTGCACTATTCATCTAGGAATCGGAATGGGAATTCCTTAAAACAAGGAATTCAAGGTATTTGGTTGCAGCCATGGATTATCGTCTCGGTGGTACGCATCGTTCCGGTCACCCGCCAGTACGGTACGTACCGCCGGTACGGTGCGTACCGGACCGGTACGCCGACAAACCGGCCATGAAAGACGGGTTTGGCTTCTTTTAAGGCGTTTTTCGCTCATTTCTTATTTGATTTGAAATATATTGAAGCTAACTAATGTAACTAACAATTAAAGTTGATATTCACTTGTATTCAACATCTCCAATTGGTCAAATATCATTTCTTATATGAAGCAGAGTGACGAGTTGTCAAAGTAGTAAAATACAATACATGAAAAATAAGCAATGGCTTAATACATTTTCCTACATTTATAATAGTTTTATAATTATTTTTAATTTTTCTACATTTATAATAGCTTAATACATTTTCCTCTCTTTCTCCCCTCCCTCTTCCTTGTTAAGTTTGTGAAGCCTAATCGTTCCGGACCCGACCATAACGCACTACGTAGAGTTGACGAGGTACGGGGCAGCGCCCCGGCGGGGGTCTCCGAGGGCAGCGCCCCCGGAACAAAAAACGGATTTGAGATCTGTTGATAGGGGTAGTTTATGTAATTTTCGATCTCTTCGTCGCTTTCGAGCAAGGATCTGCTTCCTTTCTCTCCTCCTCTCCTTTCCCTCTCTCTTCTCCTCCCCTCTCCTTCCCAATTCTCTCCTCCACCCATCGTCCCCTGCTTGTACCCGTCGGTATTCATCCAAACCGACATGTACCGGCCGGTTTGGATGCAAACCGGCGTGTACCGGCCGGTTTGGATGCAAACCGGCGTGTAAAACCGGCCGGTACACATCCGATCTCCCCCTACTCCGATCCGGGGGAGAAAACCGGACCGGTTAGCCACCGGTACGGTAAATATCAGCCGGTACGCACAGTACCGGCCGGTATGGAAATCCATGGTTGCAGCCTCCATTTAGGAATCGGAATTGAAGTTCCTGCGTTTGAAGGAATTCTGGATTCCTGAATTTGATGTGAGAATCCAGAGTTCCCTCAAATACAAGAACTCTCATATTCATGGAATGTACGTGAATACCCTTCATCTTTCTTTGATTAAACTGATCAAACGGTTAGGATCAATCTAAAAAAATATTACCTAACCTAAAACCCTATTCTCCATGATCTAAAATATCCCGGCCAAAAGACGTGAGGATTACATGATCTAAAATACACAACCTTTTTTTTGTTTGCAATGTGATGTAGAATGGGGTGAGAGGGTTGATGCTAGACATGTACGATTTCAATGGAGATATTTGTCTATGCCAGTCATTTCAAATAATAATCTTATTTCTTTCTCTCATTATTAATAATCTTTCATCCAAATAAGCCAAGGTAATGCAAATACATATACATACATAAATATATTTGTAAATCTATGCTATTAGAATAAGGGGTATTTTGGTCTTTAATTTATATTCTCATTCCAGTTCATATGTTTATTATGTATACCAAACACTTGCAAGTTCCATTCCCATTACAGTTGCTTGACGTACCAAACAACCACGATTCCTTTACAGTTCTAGTTCCCATTCCCAATCCAATTCCAATTCCAATTCCAATTCCAATTCCAATTCCCATGACAACCAAACATGACCCTAGGGTATATGTCATATGGAATAGTCATAATTTCAATAACCAATATTATCAAAGTGGTCAACTTCTCTGGAAATGGTCAAATCCAATTTTTCAAGTTCATGACAAACCTCTATTTTATTGCCTACTTGACTTGGGTTTTGCTTTCCCTAATACTGGAATGAACACAACTCACGACAAAACCTACCAACCAAAAATGGGATCTACCATTCCGATTCCTCATACCAGAAACATATCAGATTCAGCATCATCCAATTGAGCCCAACGAGATACCATAATCAGCAGATATTTTATCATGGAATTCAA
This sequence comes from Narthecium ossifragum, assembly GCA_963920575.1. Lineage (NCBI taxonomy): Eukaryota > Viridiplantae > Streptophyta > Magnoliopsida > Dioscoreales > Nartheciaceae > Narthecium > Narthecium ossifragum. The sequence continues at coordinate 23,512,365 of OY986974.1, forward strand.
CATCATCTTATAAATGTATATGATGATACAACTGAATCAGGCAGTAAATGCAACAACCCCTAAACGGCAAAAAAGTCTATAATCATGAGTCATCAATGAAAACGACTTATAGGCATTTGCACAACATATGGAAACCTATCCATGACAGTTTCCAGGTTAAGCGCGATGAAAGAGAGGTTTGCTTACTGAAACCAGATAAACATATGGTACATTTTGAGAAGACTTCCAGTTGGCTTACTGGATGGTGCAGATCAGATGAGGGTTCAACAAAAAATGGACCAGTGAGTCACATAATAGATGGTACATGATTTATTAGATAAAACATACATCTTCATACGGAAAAGCACAATATTGAAGGAGCTATATTTACCCAGAAGAGGCTGCTTCCATTTCTGCTCAATAGCAAACTCCTTGTACTTCTTCAGGAGTACGTCATAGTAGCTTTTGAATTGCAAACACATACAGGCATGATGTTTGTTACAAGTTAGATCCCCATAAATGTACGAAAAAATCAACCGCATAGAACAGATCTAGTGTACTATAAAATTAGCTCATACTGCCCAAAAGAATCACCCTCCATTGAGTAGCAATGAATCACGAGGAGCCAATCTATGAGCCATGCACCTGGCATTTTCAGGTGGCCAGTAATATTTCATGCCTTGCAATGGTCTTACTGTTACTGAGCAGGATTTTAGTGATAAGATGTATAAGGCTTGGCAGAGCAGCACGGCCTTACTTGGGTATTTTTATACTTTGTTTCAGTTCAAGCAGCTATATTTGATCAAAGCAACCACCAAATGAAATATTTCAACTAACGTGGTTACAGCAAGGATATAAACCTCCAGAATGAAACTGTGTCTCGGTCCATCCCTCTGCTTATACTTCACAGCATAGAGAGTTACACAGCATAGGTTTATCATGTTTCACTAGATATTCTCTAATCTAGGTTTATCATACCTGCCTACCAGGTTTTTAGGTCTTGTGGCAAGCTCATAAGCTTATAACCCCTTAGAACAGAACATTACCATGGCTGATATAGCACAGCCACAACAGTTTCAGTCTGATGTAAGAACAAAAATTCAGTAATGGCTATTACAATCACCATTTTAGGCTCACTATAACTTCTAACTATACAAACCTTCAAAGTAAGGTAGATAGCCTTACAAGTAAACCAAAAAAACCCGACTCATCTTTTTAGTACAGCCATCCTCTTGCTAGATCTTCATTACTGCATGAATGATAATGATCTTAAAGAAGTGCACATCCACAAACTTACCCTCCTCCACGGCCCAGCCGCCGTCCATGATTGTCAAAGGCAACTCCTGCCAATGAATGCTATATGAAATAAGTGAAAGCAACAAAATAGACATAATTACATAGTAATATTACGAACGTGGGCAACAGCTTACCGGGTAAAAGAAAAATGTCAACAGGGTGGCTCGCCAACATAACTGCAAGAAAGAAACCCTTAGAATATAACCATGATTTGAAACTGCTTTGGAATTTTTAAGCCATTCAAGACTATAAAGGGACAAAAGCAGCAGAATTTTACAACTCTTATTCTACGTTACATCCGTTTCAGCACTTACAAACAGATGATAGACAAAGATAATTGAAGTGTAAATAAGAACATGTCCAGGTTGCACATTAACACATAATGCAAGAGGCGGGTATAGAACACACTACAAGATTCAGATGATCAAATAACAGTTAGTTCTCAGCTGCAGGGAACAAATATGGAGCTATGACAAGAACATGATTTGAGATAGTTCAACACCAGGATTACTTGGTCAAATTTCTGGACTGCAGAAAACTAAGGCTCTATGTCCTATCAGACAAAATAAGAAATTGAAAAAAATGACCAGTGCCATTTAAGTTGCAACTCAATATTTTCTGATTTCAACCATGCCTTCTACACGGCATGAAGAGAGGACGGTAAAAAAAAATGAGGGGTTAGAGTTCCTAGAATCAGAACCTTTTATGTCTGTTAAACAAACTATACAGAAACCTTTCTTGTTAAATTAAGGTTTACACAAATGAACAAACTATACAGAAACCTTTTTTTATTCGCATTGTTCCTTCCAATTTAATCTACATTCTGGCCCAATATTTAACCCTATTAGGATAATTTGCTGAAATAATGTCTTAATATGAAATCATATAGTTTTTATCTTATAATACATTATGATCCTGAATCTCTAACATGTGGAGTTAAGTATCTTGAGATAAAAAACATACATATGCATGTTCTATGTTTAATGAGTTAACAGACTTCTTGCATATCAAGCATAAGTACTGTCATCGTGTTAAAGAATAGTAATTAGGCACATGGCAGTTGGGGAATTCCAGTGAGGATGGCATGATGAAGGTGCCTTACTATGTGTGACCAACCAAACGTAAAGATCCTACCTATGATTCTTTGGAAGTAAATCTCTTAATTAAGCAGGAAAATTGATATTAGAATAATCCTAGAATAGATCTCAGATCAATCTAAACAAGAAGAACACCTAAAAGTTATAATGTTTCGAAGTTTCAAATAGAAAGTAAAAGCATAGACCTTTCCTAAGGGATATCCCTAAATCAACATGATACATCCGACTAGGATCAAACCACTTTAGCCAGATTGCAACAACCTCGGCTTCCAAACTCTAGCTTCAAGGCTATTATATACAGCCCACAGAGGGAATGCCATGAGGTCAAATGCCATGGTAGGCGGCCATAGTTATGGTACTGCACTTCGAACCAGCAAGATGAAAGCATTCCCAATAACCATCTCTTTAGAAGGACGAATACTTATAGTTGCCAAATGGAATTTGCTTATTCGATATATCATCTTAAGGTGTTTAATCTCAATGAATAATTAAACATATTCCACTAGGTTTCAGTGCTCAAATTGATCTTGGCATGTACTAATGCCCGAATGACATGATCCTAAGTTCAAAGAGTCATTCATTCCTCGGAAGAAATGCTTGATGTGTGGAAACTTTACAAGTGAAATTTGCAATATTCTAAGAGAAGAAAAATAGTTCTTACTTAATACGGAAACCATGAAATGCCTTGAAAGAAATGGTCAAACTACTTGTCTACATCAATAGCTCTTAAGAATAAAATGAAAATTAATGGTACTTATGTATATCAGCAAAATAAAAGTTTACCATCTTCACGTTGATTTCCATCTGCATCTGTGGTTGATGGCTCCAAGATGTTCATTGAATTTGCCACCAGATCTTCGATACTGGTGACATTGAGCATCCGCATATAGCTATTCTTGTCTTCTACCCTTGGAAGATAAAGCTTTTTCTTCACCTGTGTATCATGGTCTTGACTTGAAATCAAAAATTAAGGTTACAACTTTAGCAGAATTTCAAAAATTTACCAGCAAGTTCTCCATGCAACACCCAGTTGTGGCATAGAGCAAATCAATATCATAATCAGCAGGAAATCTGACTATTTTTGGGAAAAGCATTGCACTAAATTGGTTTTCTAAGAGATAACCCAATTACTTCAAATCAGTAAACATAGGGTATAAAATTCTATTTAGATGAAATGGATAGGCAAGTCAGATGAATACTGCTCATACTACATGCAATTTTTTTCCCACTTACAGCTGCTATAGTCTTGTCAAGCATAAAACATTTTCATTCTAAGAGGGCGACAACCACTAAATAGAACCTCAGCTAGACAAACAATAGATAAATCATATCTGGCAATATATATGACTAAACCACAAATACATCCTACAAAGCGGAATTTTCAACATCAACAATCCAATAACAAAGGAGCTATTATTTTTTTTGTTGTATTCATGTTTTGTCAGTGTTTAACCGAGCATTTAAGCGCATGTGCAAATGCTAAGACACGGACACATACGAGGAACACACCCACTCCCCTCAATGCGTGCCCACCTCCATTCCCACACATGGAGCGGGAGATAGAGGTAAAGGAAGGGAAGGAGGAGGGTGTGAGGGTGTGGTGGTTTGGGGGGGAGGGGGGGTTGTATAAAAAGCTGCTCCTGTAAATTGAAATTGCCCCAATAAACTGATTAGAAAACTCAAACAAAAACCGATAACAAAAAACATAATGTGGAAGGAATCCGGTTATCAAAGCATAACTAGATCTGCAAGATTTGAGAAGTGATCCACTTAAAGACTACAAAGTGCCCCACATTCCTAGTATAAGTGTTAAAGATAACAGGGAAACTAAACTTGATTGCAAAGAGAAAATAATTAGGTACGAAACATACCAGCATCTGGATTTCTGAATATTTCTGACAAAATTCTCTTTGTATCAACTTCCCTTAGAGCTTCACAACTTATATAAGCACAAAGTCTCTCAGCGGATTTAAACCATGAAGAATGTAAGACAAAATTCTGAATTGCAACATCTGTAAGGCAATGAGATGAAAAAAGTTGGACAACATCCGAAAACATTATGAAAAGTAAAAAAGCCGCATATCCATGTGTCTCCATTCTCTCATAACAGATAATAGAAAGAGTTGCATTGCCCTCAAACATTAAATCAAGAGCTTGTGACTTCTTCCCTACCAAGAACTTCCTGGAAGAAACAGAGCTGACTAAAATCCTACTTTTCAAGAACAGTTAAAGAGCTATACACCAAGAATTAACCTTTAGACTACAAAAAAGAGAGTACGGTGTGGGAGAGACCTTCTTGGGCGCGCTGGGCGGGGGGGAATGCTTTGAGGGCTCTCCGGATTTGATATCGGAGCTCGCGCTTCTGCTCGTAGACGTCACCGGGGGAGGCGGCCGCCGTGCTCATAGACATGGTGCCGGTGGCAACGGCGACAGAGACGGCGGAGGAGGAGGAGATGGGCAAGAAAAGGAGGGAGTGGAGGAGACGGGGCATCAGCACCAGTCGAGCCAGTAGTAAGCCGGATCTGAGGCGACCTCGGGCTCGAGGAGGTCGAGGACGGCGACGCCGCGACGGGAAGGAGTGGGGGGCGGAGCCGCGGAGGCCGTGGAGGTCCTGGAGGTCGGTGGCGGTCGTGGTCGGCGCTGAGGCGACCTCGGGCTCGGGGAGGGAAGCAGAAAGGCAAGGGAGGAGGAGAGGGTGAGAGCCTCAGAGGAGTGGAGGGAGAGGGAGATCGGGCGGCGGGGGGACTTGCCTCAAGCAAGGGAGGAGGAGAGCTGGAGGGTGAGAGGTGAGAGGTGAGAGGTGAGAGCCTGAGAGGAGTGAGAGGAGAGGGTGGACCGGGGATAAGGATAGGATAAACGGGTTGACCCGTCTAACCGCGGGTCAATCCGACTTGATTCGTTTATTTGCGGGTCATTAATGAGAATGATTCAAATCCGATTATACTAAATCCGAATCCGATTATATTAAATTCAAATCCGTTTATTTTGGATCGGGTCGAATCGGGTTCGTGGGTCACGATCCGAATTATCACCCCTAGCTGGATTGCATCGTTACACTTGATCGGACCAATACAATTGGATTTGGAGTTCGAATCTACGATATGGTCGAACACAATTGAATTTAGAGGAAACCAGGTCGAGTCAGAGGTTTTAATGTGCACGGTCGAACCGATTGGGTCAGGCTACTTGCAGGCAATTGATAAAGATATCTAGGCCTTACACATTATTGGACCTACCAAATACTGGTCGGGCCACCACTTGAGGTTGTACTCGTTTCGTGGCCATTGAATCACTTGGTTCCGTCGGGTCAAGTCGGGCTTGGTCATTCTACAAATTACCGAACCGGTACTCACATCTGCATTGTACGTTGGGCTCGCTTCTCATGCTATAAGAATCCTCATGATTCCTTGTTACGTTGTTGCCACATATCCATGTGTCTCCATTCTCTCATAACAGAAAATAGAAAGAGTTGCATTGCCCTCGAACATTAAATCAAGAGCTTGTGACTTCTTCCCTACCAAAAACTTCCTGGAAGAAACAGAGCTGAACATTTGAAAAGAATAACAACAACTATCAGTGATAGAAGACTTTAATTGCCATGCCACAAAGTACGATCAGAAAATTATATCACCCAATGCACCATGTTGTCGTGTAATTGTCAAACAGTAGAACGTAAGACACTTTATGGCCACACATCCTAAGAAACTAACGTATATACCATTCTGTAATGCAGTGTACAAGCAACTTTTGATAAATTTACAATTCCAACCAACCCTAATAACAAATGATATCAAATCTATACTCATCTTTTAATTAAACTACTCCAACTAACTTCGACTTGCGAATAACTTAGAAAGCATCACAATATGGGCTATTATTGTCATAATCTTGAGTTGAAGCTTTCAAGTTCTTTCTCAGAACCAGAAACATTGGAAGCAAAACATCAAAGACAATTTAAACCAATGCCGCTAAATTCCTTACTTCTCAAGAACAGTTAAAGAGCTATACCAAGAATTAACCTTTAGGATTTCATACCCGTGGTTGAAGTTTGGTTTTGACGCGTTTTTATGGGTAGGATTTAATACCCATGATTGAAGTCTGGTTTTGGCGTGAAGGGCAGTCACTTCACATCGTCACTTCATATCGTCATATCGCGTCTTCGCTGACGCGCCGTACAACCATTTATGACTATTAATGCCGGGGGAATCTAAGGGTAGTTTTGGGATTTATGTGATTTGGGGTTCAAATCTGCAAAATTTTAAGGGTTGGAGTCTCGGTCTGCTAATAGTGATGACTGGGGGGCCTTTTAGGCAAAAAGTCCCATACTTCTCTTAGCTTTGGTAGATGGCATATAGCTTCAACGTCCGGAGCCTCTGGAATGCACAGGAACTCCCATCGTCTCCCTAGAAAATTAGCCCATGTTTGGTGCAGGATACTTATCCTCAAACACTTTTTTTTTTTTCTATTCTAAATAATCATTATCCATATATCCTCATTCCACCTACTATTATCATTCTACTTTTTCCTATTCCAAGTAATCATTACTAGTTTATTCCTATTTTTTCCCACCCCGTTTGCTAATACAAAATCCATTAACCCAAAATAGCTTATTCTTATACCAAACGCGGGCTTACAGGTGAGAAAAATAATAGGGTAAGGGGACATTAACCTCTTCCCTATCAAATTTGTAATGTGCTTAGACCAATGCGTCTTCACTTTTCTCAGCTCTTCTCATGATCCAGCACTAATTGGTTCAGCATATTTCAGATTCTTGATCCAGCCCATTTCTCGTGCTTCGCCGCATCCAATTTCTTCCATCACTTGGATCCTAATTCTTGTTGGTCCTCATAAGAGTCATAACGAGACAAACCACCACCCAACAATGATAATAAATAAGAAAGAGCCGACGACGATTTGTCTACGAATAATGATGGTTGCATCGTACGCGAGCTACGTCTTTTATTTCTTTTTTATGTTTTTTTTCTCCCTCATGACTCATGGATTCCATCTCATCTTTGAGGTTGGATCATCTTTTATCATAATGTCATAAATCACCCTCTTATAAATAAACAACACAAACATCTGGAATGCCATGTCTTTTATTTTTAATGGATCTCGATAATACTCCATACACATGAACTTTATTGTGATTATCTTCCATTGGGTCAAGTTCCTCGACAATTTATTCAAGAAATGGTGTATCAACAAGCAGTCGACTCCCACAATTCTAGGTTGAACTGGTTCATATGGGACATCTCTGGGTCTTGCTATAATAGCAAAAGGTTTCTTAGTTTACTCTTCGGAGTTCAGGGTAAGTTGCTCTTTAGTGCTCTCAAGTTTAATTGATTTATAATTCATTAATTTTAAGAGATTTTTTTGCTTGAGAGCATGTCATTCGCGGTTTGGATTTGTAATGCATGGGTTTGTAAGTTAGGGCTACTAACAAGTAAAAAATTTTCTTGAGGGTATTTGTTGCTAAAAAATTATGTATCTTTCTCGGCAACAGTATTAGATTTCAGATTGACCAAACTTGATGGTACTAAAAAGCAGTTTACCTTTTAATATTTAGGGATTTTTGCATTCCGGTACCACGTACTTTCTCAGAAATACACTTTAGTACCACCAAGTTTGGGATTTGCAATTTGATACCTTCAAATTACAAAGTAAGTGATATTTAATGCCGACCCCCAACTCCGTTAGTATAAGTTGACAGGAAACCGCTCACGTGCGCGCACGTGAGCGGTTTTACACCCGTTTCCCACCTCTCTCACGTTTCCCGGGCTTCCTCTTCCTCTGCTTATTCTTCTTCTTCCTCTTCTTCTTCTCCCTCCTCCTTTTCCTCCTCTTCTTCCTCCTCCTCTTCCTCTTTCTCTTCTTCTCCTTGTTTCTTCTTCTTCCTCTTCTTCCTCCTCTTCCTCTTCCTATGCTTCTTCTTTCCTCTTCTTCTTCTTCTTCTTCTTCTTCTTCCTCCTCTTCCTCTGCTTCTTCTTTCCTCCTCTTCCTCCTCTTCCTCTTCCTCTCCTTCTTCTTTCCTCTGCTTCCTCTTCCTCTTCTCTCTGCTTCTTCTTCCTTCCTTCCTCTTCTCTTCTCTTCCTTCCTCCTCCTCCCCTTCTTCTTCTTCTTCCTCCTTTTCTTCTCCTCCTCTTCCTTCTCTTCTTCCTCCTCCTCCTCTTCTTCTTCCTCTGCATGCACGCTGACGTAAGCTAACGTCACCAGTTTGCCGTCAAGCCACATGACGCCGTTCGGAGGCTCGGATCACTTTGCTATGATATTATAACTTAATAGTATCAAATTATAAATCCCAAACTTGATGGTATCAAAGTACATTTCTGGGGAAGTACGTGGTACCGGAACGCAAAAATCCCTTTAATTTAAGTAATTAAAGGCAGCTAAAGAACGGGCTTCGGATCTCGTTTAGATTCGACACCGAATCCGACCCGTTTGCATCTCTGCCTGGAAAACTCCAGCGGCCTCTAGCTAAAGCCCCACAACCCCACCTCTGCGCCGAAACCTCGTTTGAAACCCTACTCTCTCTCTCTCTCTCTCTCCTTGTGGTGTTGAGAGAGCTTTCTCTCTCTAAGGCTCTCTGGTAGATCCTTTGGAGGTGTTGTGATCGGCGACGAGAAGCAGAAGACGATGTCGTTGCGGGTGTTGAATCCGAATGCCGAAGTGCTCAACAAATCCGCGGCGCTCCACATGAACATCAACGCCGCCAAAGGCCTCCAGGACGTCCTCAAGACGAACCTCGGCCCGAAAGGCACCATCAAGATGTAACACTGCTACTTTATAGCTCAATTTTTCTCTATATAAGCCCTTTTCTCTCTAACTTTGTATCTCTTTCTATAGGCTTGTTGGTGGGGCGGGGGACATCAAGCTCACCAAGGATGGAAACACCCTATTGAAGGAAATGGTACGAGACCTAGGAAAGTTGCTGTCTTTGGTGATTTGGGTAAATGGTTTTTGAGATTGGATTAAATGCTTTGGTTTTGGTATGGGTTTCAGCAAATCCAGAACCCGACGGCGATCATGATCGCGAGGACGGCCGTGGCGCAGGATGACACGAGTGGGGACGGCACGACGTCCACGGTGCTGTTCATTGGAGAGCTCATGAAGCAGTCAGAGCGCTACATTGATGAGGGTATGAGAGATCTAGGAGGACCTGACTCTTCTTTTAGGATTTTAAGGCAAAAATTTGTTGCCCATGTTGCAAAATTGCCTCTTCTATAATGAATTGTTGAGATTTTGGTGCCCCATTAGTTGGTTTATTGCTTGATAGGATTACATTAGGAGTTTATACTCGTGCACCATGCTTGAGAGGTATGGCATATTACACACAATAGGGGCGATGAGCGTAGGTGGCACTGTCACAAACATTGTTGTTTGTCATGGCGACGAATGAATATAATGTTAGTGCTTCTGATTGTGTCTATGATGGGCTTGGACAAACGTTTACCATTTCTATGATCTGCTTTTAGGGCAAGCCAGTAATGCAGCTTAACATGGTTGTCATCTTCAGGTCAGACTACTTCTTACTCATGTATAGACAGAAAGAGGGAGGGGAGTGGTTAACTGCAAACATTTCCATACAGTTTCTTACTTAAGTTTGGGAAATGAAGTTCCTTCTTGCCAAATCAATGATAGATTGAAATTTGTTGCCTTTCACATTATCCTCTATTTGCGCCTCTACTATCACTTTCAGACATGATTATATAAGCAGTTGCTTCACATAGTTATTTCATTGTTCTTTCCAAAATGTTATGTTGAAAACTGTCTTTAGCAAGCTTGATATAGTTTCAAAAGTCCCCTTCAGTTTTCTGTTTTTAGTTCCTTGTGCTAAATGGATTCATCTGTTCATCATACTTCCACATTGTCTATGTTGATATGATATTATTATGAGTTATCAGAGTATTTAGTTGTTCTTGCTGGACTTGGGGATCTAACTGATGGCTCTAACAACATGTTGAATGTTGTATTGATATTGGTGAGAATCTGTTTAATTGGTATTTTATAGGAATGCATCCGCGTGTGTTGGTGGATGGATTTGAAATAGCTAAGAGGGCAACTCTTGATTTTCTTGAGAAGTTTAAAACACCTGTTGTTATGGGCGATGAACCTGATAAAGAGATCCTGAAAATGGTAGCTAGAACAACTGTTAGGACAAAGGTATCGTCTTTTTCGTTCGTTTACTTATTATTCAAGGTTCAATACAGAGGCTTCTTTTCCTTCGAATGCTGGATAAGCCAAACTGACTTTTTAAACATGCTTCTGACAGTTATACGAAGCACTTGCTGATCAGTTAACCGATATTGTTGTCAATGGGGTATGCTCTCTATTCATTTACATATAAAGCGGCTTCATATGGTCTTGTGTGACATTTTCTTTACTTTGCTTTGCCAAGATGGATGCTTTATGCTGGTTAACCATAAGGAATATGCCCAGCCAATTCTAGCTAGGTTCTATAAGCATATAATCCATTAATGGTTGTGGCTATAATCGTTTCCTTTCTGCTAGATCTCTGTCTAGTGTCTTCCATACGCTGTCAATATTTTAGAGCAAGTAGTTAATATTCTTACTTGCATGTCTAATGATGGTTCCCAATTCTTACCTTAATTTGCTGAATTCATGGTGTCCTACATCTATGAAAACTTTCCTTGCTCTTTCTTTAGTATGTGAGGATATTGAATAAAATCTGGCGTAATACTAGTATTTTGTCCACTGACTATATGTGTTGGCAATACACCTGAAACAATTGATTGATAAAATGCACACTTAAACTTACGCCCTGGTTGAACATCATAATCTCATCCTTTTTGATAGGAGTGGCTCGATAGATTCCAGTTATCGTCCTTTTGACATTTGCTTTTCATATGTAATATCCCTATCTTATTTTCTGTGCCTGCTATTTCTGGTAGCTTATCCTCTTGTTGTTTTCCTTGGCATATGTTGCATTGCTAACACCTCGTTTAGCTTGGCCTGTATTTTTCTTGTAACATTGTGTGTTGCACTCTTGATAGGTGCTTTGTATTCGCAAGCCTGAAGAGCCTATTGATCTTTTCATGGTTGAGATCATGCACATGCGTCATAAGTTTGATGTCGATACCCGCTTGGTATGCTTTTTTTTTCCTTCAATAGCTGATGAAGCACATTCTGAAATTTTTGTACTTATAATTCTGCTCAATAATGTGTAAAGATTGAACCTGCAATGCTGTTTGAACATGAAAGAAATGCCTCTCTTGTCAACGCCAAATATTGCTCTTCTCTAATGTCAGTGAATTTATTTTTGATTTTGAAATAGCCTTTTAAGAAATGATTGGAGGTAGTATTTTACCCTTCAGCAAGCTGCATCGATCAACTCATTGATATGCATGTTTTCTAGAATATTTGTGACAGTTTTAATTGTTTTTCTAATTGAAACTGCCAAGTTTGTGCTCCCATTTCCATTGTTTTTCCTGTATGTTGTTTCGGATTTGTTTGTTCTCCTAAATTTTTCTTCTTACTGGATGCATTGCATTCTGATTGTCTGTGTGTAAGGCGTATATTTAATGGGTTATAATCATGAACCCTTCAATCAGAAATACCATGTAGTGGAATGAGGAACACATTTTGCTGGTACGACTTTTTCTTTGTTTATTGAAATTTCATGCATTGAGATTCCCTTTGGCAGATTGAAGGTCTTGTTCTTGATCATGGTTCTCGGCATCCTGACATGAAGAGAAGAGTGGAGAATTGTTACATCTTGACATCTAATGTATCGTTGGAGTATGAAAAGAGGTATGCATTTAAGCAAAATTTCCAAGTACATATTCATCCTTGAGATCCACCAATACCATTCTTAAACTTTTGGAGATCGATTCATCTTGTTTTCTTCAGAGAGAACATAACTTCAGACTTTTGCCATAGCTTCTTGGCTTTCATTTGCTGCTTTGGTTTTATGATGTGGTTCCTGATTTATTTTACTTTAAATTTAAAGTCTTTTCTCAAAAGGATTTAGCATTCCTTTTTTATTCCTTTGACTAGCTATTAAGAAAGCAGTTTCTTTGGATGAGATGGGATTTCAAGCAAGCTGAAAAGGGTTGTTTGTGGCACCTGACTTATAAACCAGTATTAGAAAATCTTTTCTTACTTTTATGTTCCATCTTCATTATGGTGGGGCTTTGTACTGGAGCTTATCACCATCCTATTTACATGACATCTTGGGTTGTGCCTAATGTAATATTTGTTTTGCAGTGAGATAAATGCTGGGTTTTTCTACTCGAATGCAGAACAGAGAGAAAAAATGGTGGCTGCTGAAAGGCGTACCGTTGATGAACGGGTCAAGAAAATTATTGAGTTAAAGAACAAGGTAAGATTTCATGAGAACAGTCTATTGCTCATGTTCATGGCCAGTACTTTGGACTCACACTAGAAGTTTGCAACAACTTTCCCGTCATTTGCAGGTTTGCTCAGGCAATGACAAGAATTTTGTCGTGATCAATCAAAAGGGAATTGATCCTCCATCATTGGACCTTCTTGCTAGAGCAGGGGTTTGTCATATTAACTTGATATTCAATAACGAATATTTCTTCTTTGCGAAAATTGGGATGCGTATCTCATTCCTGCAAGAATATTTACTTTCATTTGCTCTTTTATGACGTACTCTTTGCTCAAGTGATCAGCATATGAAAAATGTGCTTGAGTTAAGAAGTAATTGTATGTGCTAATTTCATCAGATCATCGTTCACACATGTGATGTCTGTTATATTTGCTTCAAGTTCTCTTTTTCATCCTGATGCATGATGTATGCTTCCTATTTATTTTGCTCCATTGCTTGCGAAGGTCTATCTCTTTTAGCTGTTATAATCCTCTTGAAATAGAAATTTTAATGAGGCAGCTAGTTATGCATGGGATCTGTTGTATATTTGAGGTACTTCTTATTCGAGTTATTTTTCTCCCCTCGCACTCATTTGTTATTTCTTTACTTTGAGTTCTGTAGATAGTTGCTCTTCGCAGAGCGAAGAGGAGAAATATGGAAAGGCTAGTTTTAGCGTGTGGGGGGGAGGCTGTTAATTCTGTCGAGGGCTTGACTGAAGACTGTCTTGGCTGGGCTGGGCTTGTTTATGAGCATGTACTTGGGGAAGAGAAGTACACTTTTGTGGAGAATGTGAAAAACCCCCACTCTTGCACAATCTTGATAAAAGGTTCTCAAGTTGCTCTCAGAGTTCATAGTCTTCTCTTCATTATTTTGGTTGGAACAGAAACTGGAAACCAATTTGTTTTCCTCGAAAGAAAACAACATATGACTGGTGTTTGCATCTATTGCAGGTCCCAATGATCATACAATTGCGCAAATTAAAGATGCCGTCCGTGATGGTCTAAGGTCTGTTAAAAATACTATCGAAGATGAAGCTGTTATCCTGGTAAGATTCTTACGTTTCAATTCACTTTATACCAGTTTGTCTTTCCCTACTGGCTACACAAATTGCACTGTTATTATAGCAATGTACCTTGAGTTCGGTGATTAGCTATGCTTTCCTAACTCATCTGTTTGGAAATTACTTTGCATGTTGAATACTTTGTAGAACCTGAGTTAGTGTCAATGACTTTTAGTAGATTGTATGTGAAACCACTCTGCAGAATCCAGACTGTATGATACCGAACTTATGTTAAGGACTTTTACTTTTGTACAAGCCTATGATTAGATCTGTTTTACTTTGTCTTGGGGCTTGGCTTTACTTGTTCAAACCTGCTGATAAAATTGTCATCGCGTTGATTTTACTTCTCTGCTCGTTACGTTTTGCTTCTGGATAACTAAATAAAAGGTATCTGTATTCTCCATGTTGATCTACTAACCTGAGTCAGTGTTAGTAAAATTGGCCTGTCCTTGGGCCAAGTCAGGCTTAAACAACCTATAACCTAAAAAGAACCAGGATTTATTTCTGCATAGTATGTAGTGAGACATTCTTTGATCCCCAGGGGGCAGGGGCGTTTGAGGTGGCAGCCAGCCAACATCTAGTAAACAACGTAAAGAAAACTGTCCAAGGGGTAAGTTGCCTTCTGAAATACCAAGCAAGAATCTACTGCTGTATTCTCTTTTATTAGTGGAAATAAATTTGTTGACAGAGAGCTCAACTTGGTGTGCAAGCATTTGCCGATGCACTTCTCGTGGTACCCAAGACACTGGCCGAGAACTCTGGTCTTGATACACTGGATGTGATTATTGCTCTCACGGTAAATTCCGCCTTCTATTCTCTTGGGTATTCTAAATTTTTGCCAAATGCAATGCCATAATCTTTTAAGTTGTATTTCATCTTTCAGGGCGAGTACGACAAGGGCAATGTTGTGGGTTTGAATCATACCACCGGAGAACCAGTTGATCCTCAAATGGAGGGCATCTACGACAACTACTCAGTGAAACGCCAGATTATAAACTCTGCGTGAGTGTTCCTGATCTTTTAATCGCCAATCCAGTGGTCATTGCTAGGGCAAATTTTCATCAATCTTTTCCTCTTGCAGACCGGTCATTGCATCACAGTTGCTCTTGGTGGACGAAGTGATCCGCGCCGGTCGTAACATGCGAAAGCCCACATAATCCTGTTGCCCACTGCCTTGATCTCGCTACCTGATTTTGACAAGCAAGGGTTTATTGTAGTAATCCTTGGAAAGCAAAGCAAACAAAGAGTTGTGGTTTTGTTGAAATGTTTTGCAACTACTTTGAGCCATTGAGCAAATTAGCATGACACTCTCTGGTTGTATCTATGACTTCTTTTCTTCGAACTTGTTAAGATTATTGTTCAAATCTTTGTGATTTCTTGTGGAATTTAACTATATTGTCAGTGATTCTAGATTCTTGAAATCTTTGGTGCTCTTGATAGCAGATACCGGTTGTGCATCCGGGAAAATTGCTTTCGTTAGACAGTAATGGATTGGGAACCATTAGAGAGAGCTAGATATCGGGCGCAACCTACCCGTTAATGAATCTTTGATACTACGAGATGCCGCCACGTGTCTGGGAAGTGGCATGCCGCTTATTCCCGCCATCCCACGTGTCACTCCACGTGTCTTCCTACCTTCTCGACTATATTGCTTGCATAATTTTATAGTGAACAGGCTCTATACGTACCTCTAGAGAAGAGCAAGTCCAAGATGAGCCAGATGACGCCTGAGAGGCCCCAGCAAGGTGACGGCGGTGAGGAACAGTACCCGCCAATCAAGTACGGCGACGTGTTCGCCGTCTCCGGCGAGCTGGCGTCGCAGCCCATTGCTCCCGTGGTTGCCTCCATGATGCAGTCCGCCGAGCAACAAACCACTGGTAAGACGCAAAAAGGAGGCCCGGCCGCCACCATGCAGTCAGCGGCGGCACGGAACGAGCAGGCCGGAGTCCTTGGCCATGACGACGCCAGTGACATACCGGCGGAGCAAGGCGTGGAAGTTACCCAGACTGAACTCTCCGGCGGCACCCGTGTCGTCACGGAGTCCGTCGCCGGCCAGGTGAGTAGATGAATAGTGATCCGATTACCCGTTAAGCATGGGTTGGATGCCTGACCGTATTTGCTTTGAAATTCGTGCAGGTGGTTGCCCAGTACATGGCCCCCTCACCCGGTCCGGTGGCGGTGGCAGTGACGGCGGCTTCACCAGTCGGGGATGTGGACCGTGACGATTCCATAACAATTGGAGAAGCACTGGAGGCGACGACGTTGACGGCCGGGAACAAGCCGGTGACTGCGAGCGACGCGGCTGCTATCCAGGCCGCGGAGGCCTGCGTGATCGGCGGCAACGTCGCGGCCGAGGCACATGCCGCTGCCGCAGCTAACGAGCGAGTCACCCGCAAAGAGGACAAGGCCACCCTCTCCGACGTCCTCTCGGTAAGCACCTCACTCGCTTATTTGGATCCGATAGGGTTGTTAAAACGTGGTCCGGATTCGGATCCGATAAGTTTCCATTTGGGCTCCTTGCAGATCGGTTTTGGTACGTTGTCTTAAGATCCGAATTCGAGTGTGAGAAAGCTATGTTATGTGATGCAGGATGCTACGATGAAGCTGCCGAGAGACAAGGCGGCGACGATGGAGGACGCCGAGAGGGTGGTGGGCGCGGAGATGAGGAACAGCCCGGCAATGACGGCGAGCCCTGGCGGGGTGGCGGCGTCGGTTGTGGCAGCAGCGAGGCTCAACGAGAACCGCCAGGCCCAGACTAACTAATACTGGCTGAGGATGCGATGCATGCATGAATGCTTCAATATATAGTGCTTAATGGTGTTAGTTTTGTAGATAATAGTATGTGTTTTCGTATGTTGTATCTTGTTTACGTCCTTGTGTAAATAGGACCAGACCGGTGGAGATGTGAAGGGCTTTTGGTTTAGTTAGTCTCCATTTTGGTGTAACTTAATTAAAATTAGGCTAAAATACATTTTAATACCTGTAGTTTCAAGTATTATCATTCTACTACGTCTACCCTCATCTTTTAAAATAACATAAAAGTATCATGTAGTTTCAAAACTTAGCAATTTAGTCCGTGCCGTCAAACGTCGTTCGACTGAGTCACGGCAAACCGGTCACTATGCTTATTTTGACCGGGTTTGCTTATGTAGAGAGAGAGACGCGAGGGAGAGAGAGAGAGCACCCGCCGGGGTCTTCCATCGTCGGCCAACGACGCCATCTCCTTGCTTAGCTTTACGACGCTGCCGAGGGAAATGCAGATGACAAAGAGTGGTTGTTCCTGGGAGTTCAACCAATCCATGCAGTCGCCCGCCTTCCACAGTGGCCACCAGTATCTTGACGCCGATGTCGGAGACGAAGTGTGAGGACCCGTACCTCCAACCCGGTCCGACCGCGTTAGGTCGAGGGTCTGGATTTGTGGTTTGGCTCGGTTGGCCCTGGGATGCGATCGGTTGATCGCATCGCTGTTTTTGACCCCAGTGGCATTTTGGTAAATATGCTCCCTGGTGGTCAGTTTCACACCCGCGTGTGCACACACTGACCTTGTTTGTGTTTGTGCTTGATTAGAATGGTTAGGTGGACTCGGGATCGGAAGATCCCAGCTCGGGCGCGCTGAAGCTTGCTTTTGGGCAGCTTACGGCCCTTGAGCGATCGATCGCTCTAAGGAGCGATCGATCGGACTCGTTAGCAGAGGTTGGGCAGTTGGGTTGGCAGCAGAGCGGTTGAACTTCCATCGTCCTCCTTTGTCAGGGAACAGAGGACCTCTCCCACCTTCCCCGACCTTCCCTCACCTTCCCTGAGATTCCCTGACCTTCCCCTTCTTTCTCTTCCTCTTCTTCCTTCTCTTCTCTTCCTTCTTTCTTTCTTCTTCCTGCGGTGCCCTGGTTCCTCTGTTTCCTTCCGGGGCAGCCATCTTCTTCTCCTTCGTTCTCCCTCCTCCGACCACCATTTTGGGCATTCTAAAGCTTGTTGGATTCGTGGCAACGAGAGGAAGACTCCTGGTGTGGTGTGGAACCTCGTTGGTGACTGGTTTGCGAGGGATCAACCGAGGAATGCGCAGTCCGGTAGGTGTTCTACCTACATGAGTTAATTAATGGGTTTCGTTAGATCTAGCCGTTAGATCTTGATGAATTTGTGTTATTAGATGCATGTGGCCTAGTATAATTACTGATATAAGTTTCATGAACTTTGGTTAAGATTTCAGTAGGATTTAAGCATGATAAATCTCGGATTTCCGGTTTTCTGCTGTTCTTGAAGAACAGCCGGCTTGCGGCGAGTTTTTCGGCTTGTACATGCATGATCTCGGATTTTTATGAGAAATAAGAGTTGTAGATCTGTGAGTCTACTTTCCAACCCAATTGATTTTATATTTTGCCGATTTTTCTATGAGTTTTGGTGATTTTTATACGAAACTGTGTCAGAACAGAGTTGCTGATGAATAGTGCCACGGATGATCCTTGGATCAACCGTCGCGGTCTCCACGGTCGACCGTGAGGTCTCCAAGGTAGACCGTGAGCCCGAAAAATAGCGAAATAACCCCTCACGGTCGATCCGTTGATCGACCGTCAACCTTAGATTTTTCACGGTCGATCCGTTGATCGACCGCCAGTCATGAATAGTGTTTTTTTGTGGATTTTCGATGTTTTATCATGTTTGATTCTTCGGGATTCATGTGATTGGTATTCCTAGAGATCTCGATGGCTAGCATGTTCTAATTGGTTGTTTTTAGATGATTAATTGTTTGATTTTCGACATGTCTCATTAGGTATAAATCATCCTTGTTTAATTAGCAATTAATCACATGTCATGCTTATTTATATGTATATTTAGCTTGTGGTTGAACCAAGGGGGTTGTGCCCCTTGGGATGTTTAGCTAATTAAATGGCAGAGGGTGTGCCTTATATGTGGTTGATTATTATCTGTGTGGCCGGGGTTGTGCCCCCGTTGTAGAAATTGCTTGCTAACGGTCCGTGGGCGCCGTTATAATATTGTATAATTGTAGTTTAAGCCTTTCTCTGCTTTATGCATGTTTACCCTCCGGCAAGCTTGACGCTTCGCCCAGCCCGTGTATGTTGTTTGGCATATTGTTGCATGCTGCTATTTCTGTATCTCTGTGCTTGAGCATTGCATGCATCTGTCTGCATTAGAAGCATCAGGCTAGGTGGTAGATGATGGTTTCGATCGTCGATCCGGGGTTCTCGGGCAGCCCGGATCTAGCCCTAGGACCGGGGTTTGGGGTAGTCGAGGATTAGGACGTGATTGTTATCAGTGATCATGTTGATATCATTCGAGGATTATTAAGTAGTCGGACTGAATATTATATTATTGTTTGAGGTTTAGAGATCGTGTTGTCTTTCAAAGCCGAGTGCTAAGGATGGAGGTTGATGCGTTCCCGATGTGGTTCCCCAAGGCTTGGTGTTCCAGCTTGGGAGGGGTGATCTTGCATGTTACTGTTCCTTGGCCTCCTGGTAACTTGTTCAGGAGAGAGGTTTCATGACAAGAGCCCTTGGGACATCGACTGGGTTATGGGGCCCGTGGCATCCGTTAGACTTAGGCTGGGAGACAACACTGTTGGTGTTTTCCTCCTTTCAGTGTGCCGTAGAGTAGAACCCTACTGAGCAAGCTTTGTTGCTCACTCCTACCTAGGCTGCATCGGCGATGCAGGTCGATGCAGTCCCTCCTTTTTCAGGTGGTTGCGGTGTTGGAGGCGACACTCCCCTTGGTGGTGCGTGAGATCGAGGATATCATCAGTTTATTCTATTCAATTGATGTACAGCTTTAAATGTATAAATTGTAATTTGAAGGAGATATATACTTGGATTTCAATTTGATGTAAATTGATAAGAGATTGCTGTACTAGATGACTTGAATCATTATTATATCTTTTTAAAGTTAAATTGTATTATGATTTGATGATAGGATAGTTTAAATTAATTGTGAATATTGTAATCATGCACCAGGTTTAAAATTGATGTTTAAGGGGAGGCTCTCGCCGTTTGATTTTAGAGTTTAGGACCCTCACGTCCCGGTCCGGATGGGTTTTCTGGGTCGGGGCGTGACACGAAGAGCGAGCCACGGGAGAAGATAGAGGTTGATCAACCACTTGCAGATCGATGAAGAAGAGGATTGAGATCTCGTCGCTGGTCGGAGACGAAGAGCAAGCCACGGGGGAAGAAGAGTGTCGCCGGGGATATCCACAGGGCAGAAGAAGATGTCGAGGGCGCAAGTGATGGATACTGAGCGAGCAGGAATCTTCACTGGAAGGAAAATGGAGAAGAAGATCTCCACGGAGAAGAAGCTCGTGGAGCAACACCGGCAACACTAGCAACTCGTCGCCGGGAAAGAAGACTTCACCGGATCTGATCGGAGATACGAAATGCGTCGGAGAAGAGATCTGGCAGAGCCACGATGGGTTAGCGTCGCGATGGATCGAGCCGCTGGATCTGGTCGCGTTGTTGGATGGGATCTCGTCACCGCCAAAGAAGAAATCGGGCCAGGGAGATGTCCATAGGATCCACAGACAGAGGACGCGAGCAGGAGATAAGAACAGGGGATCCAACTCGAGCGCTGAACAGGGGATCCACGAACAGGAGCCGGATGGGAGGAGCGACGAACCGGGGGCGCTGAACTCCAAGACCACGCTGGGTGCCGCCATGCCTGCGGGCAAGGGCCCCCTCCGCTTCGAGTTCTTCTCCGATGACCTCGACATCGATGAACGCCGCCGCAACGACATCAACTGGTACATGCTTCGGCTGGTCGCGCGCCGTCATGCCCGTCGCTGGAGAAGAAGCTCATCCAAGCGCATGGCCGCCAAGGGCCTCCTGGTCACGGCAGCATACATTCTGATGGTCTCCTTCCCCGCATAAGGCCATGTCAACCGTCTGCTGCCCTTCACCAAGCGCATGGCTGCCAAGGGCCTCCTGGTCACCTTCACCACCACCGCCAACATCAGCGTCAAGATACTGGTGGCCACCATGACCACATCGGCGGCGCCGCCATGCCTGTGGGCAAGGGCCGCCTCCGCTTTGAGCTCTTCTCTGATGGACTCGACATCAGTGAAACCCGCCGTGACGACATCAACTGGTACATACCTCGGCTGGTTGGCGTCATGCCCGCTGCCTTGGCGAAGCTCATCCACCGCCAGGCGGGCGAGGGCAGGAAAGTGTTGTGCGTCGTCAACAATCCTTTCATGCCAGCGGGCCTCGACGTGACTGAGGAGCTCGGCATCCCGGGCGACGTCCTTTGGGGGCATGTTTGGATACCGCGGATCCCGCGGATCCGCGGTATCCAAGGGATGGAATCCGCGCCTGCGGATTTCGTCCGCGCGATTCGCGCGGAAATCGGGATCCGCCTTGGGTGGAAATTGGGATCCCGATTTTTGGGATCCGGATGAAATCCGTCGCGGGATCCAAACGCATGGATCCCGCGGATCGGAATCCGCGTGTCCCCGGATCCTGCAGATTCGCGGGATCCGGGGCGCGCCAAACATGCCCTGGGTGTAAGAGCTCGGCATCCCAGTCGGCCTCATGTCCAAGCTAGCGGGGAATGAGTGAAAACTGGTTGCGTGCGTGTGACGTGACCGGTTTTCCGTGACTCGATTTAACGCCGTCTGACGACTTGGGCTAAACTGTAAAGATTTGAAAGTTAGAGGTATACTTGTGTGATTTTTAAATATGATGGTAGTAGAATGCTAATCCATGTAACTAAAGGGTATCAAAGTGTAATTTGACTTTAAAATTAAGCTGACACTTAGTTGTTTTAGAGCTATCTTATGCCGTATCATCTGATACAGAGCATGTCACTGGATGCAGCCAGGGGCTGTACGTAGTGGATGCAGCTTAGTTATTTGTTGATCCAATTCTAATTTGTTTGACACGCTACTACATCAAGCAAGCAAAAACTGTTTACCTCCAATGTAGTCTAGTCTAGTGATGTAGGCGAATCCGAGTCATTTTAGTCAGTCAATACTCCTCCTGCTTGGGAAGATGCAATGGAGGAGTACTACGCCTTGAAAGGAAGCGCATCTGCATTCTGAGGCGCATTGGTTGGTGTCATGCAATATGTTTTCCAAAGATAAGACAGTTGCATCTGAGAGAGTACAAAAGGGTGTCTCGTCACTGATTCGTTTTTTTTTAACCCTGATGGTTTGTATTATTGGAGGGGAAAGTTAGGCAGTGGCAGCACAGCATGTGATGCCAAAGTTATGGATCATGTTAGGTACATGATTCCCTCACTCCTCGGAAGTCCCCCCCAATCTTTGTACCGCTGTTCCTGCTGGCTGGCTGTTCATGTCCCGGCTGAACATTTGCTTATCCTAAGAAGTATAAAAATTTTTGTTAATGTTCACGTGAAATTTACATTATAGATATCCTTTAATTTAATCAATAGGTATTTATTAATTAATTAATCTATTTCATCGATAGGACTAGAACTACCGATTCGATCATTAATATACTCAATCGATACTATTCTATCGATAAAGTAAATCAACCAATCAGTATATCCTTATCGATCTGAGGACATGTGCAATGCACATGACCCATGTAGACAAATCATGACTCTGCCCTTTTTCTAAAAAAATATGGCTAAAAATATGTATTATTGGCAAAACCTTTTAAGTCCCGCAAATAACAGCCCTTTTTGTCTTGCGTTCGAGCAAGACAATTATGGTGGTGGGAGCTAGGGAGTTCTTTTATTAAGTACCACTGACTAAAGTTTGTAACGCTGTTGTTGTAGCACAGTTACTATAGTACACAGTACTACAGTTACAAGTTCAATTTTAACCATGTTTGAGTTTGCCAATAGAAAAAAACACAGCTTGAGTATGAGTAGTAGCTCAACTCTAGTAATGAGTTGGTTGGGGATCCAATTTTTAATTTTTTAATATTTGCGGCCTATAAGTCACACTATTTAAAAAAAAAAAAAGGTTAGCTATGGAAGGAAAATGATTTTACTTGGAAGAATTTAAGAAGAATATAACACTTTTTAAATATGAACATACTTAACTAAATTAAGATTGTACAAATTTGTATTTATCCTACCCACTGCTATCACCGCATCCGCATCCAAGAGCAACGTTCTCGGATCCGAATATTTTTGTCGGATCCCGTGAAACCACTCGCCCTTTTATCTCCTCCACTCTCACCCCTGTAGAGCGACAGAGAGATAGAGAGAGAGAGAGAGAGAGAGCTCATCTCTCCATCATCTTCTTCTGTCCACTCTGCTATAGAGAGAGAGAGAGAGAGAGAGAGAGAGAGAGAGTCTAGACTCTAGAGAGAGAAACCCACTCCCCATCTCCTGTCAACTCACGATAGGACTGGATTGATACCCTAGAGAGAGAAAAACCCTTCTTTATATACCTTCTCTCTACTTTCTACAGAGAGAGGGAGAGAGAGTGAGAGAGAGAGTGTGCCCAGTGTTCGTCTTCTTTTCAGAGGAAGAGAGTCTAGAGAGAGAAACCCCATTCTTCTCCGTCATCCTGTCCCCATAACAGTCTAGAGAGAGGATCCACAGCTCCTTCCCATCACTCTGACCACTCTGCTAGAGAGAGAGAGAGTTTAGAGAGAGAAACCCAGTTTCCATCTCCTCTCCACCCTAGATATGGGAATGACCCTAGAGAGACAAACCCCAGTGTTCATCTTCTTTTCATTCTAGAGAGGGAGAAGAAGAGAGTCTAGAGAGAGAAACCCCATTCTTCTTTTTCTTCTTCCTTCTTCTTCTCATCTTCTCTCTCCATTCTAGAGAGAGAGAAAGGGGGAGGATGTTAGGGAAAAGCCTGGAGCTTTGTTTCTCCAGGTTGAAGTGGACAACCTGCTCCACTTCCACCACCCAAGAACTCCCGAATCCCCCCGTTAAGAAGCCGGCCTCCACCGATAGCACCACCGTCTTCAAGAGCTTCAACTCCCTCTACGAGGACCCCTCCCCCTCCTCCTCCTCCATCTCCACCGGAACCCTAACCCTAGCCTCCACCACCTCCGTAGACGATGGAGGCGACGAGGGGTCCTCGCCCGAGCTCGCCGCCGCAATCGCCTCGCGGCGGCTGGCCCCCGCAGCGCCCGGGCGGTCGAGGTCGATCGTGGACGCGGCGGCGGCAGCGGGCGGGGCCGGGGTGGCGGTGGGCGCGTGCTCGCCGGACCCCCGGGGTGAGTTCCGGCGGTCGATGGAGGAGATGGCGGCGTCAATGGGGCTCACCGATCCCTCAAAGCATCGGGCGAGGCTCCAGGACCTTCTCCTGTGCTATCTCGCGCTCAACCGTAGGACTGCGCACAAGGATATCGTCGGCGCCTTCGAGGACCTCCTCCAGCGACTCTCCAACGGCGGCGGCGTCCGCGCTTGACGAGTGGATCCCGCCTCCGATTTATCGTGTGCCAATATCGCTAACGAACGCGATCCTTTTTTGTTTTTTCTCCTCTCGTAAAATAAAAGCTCTTATATATATTTCCTGGTCAATCGATTTTCCTGTATTTTATTGTCAATTTTTTTTCCTATTTTTTTGAAGTCGAATTTTTAGGGGATTGATTCCATGAATCCTAGTCGAAGTTTTAGGCTAACTGGAATCCAGTAATTTTATTTTAAATTATGCAAACTACTATATATTAGCCCCACAACCAATAGATCGATGCTACCAAAATAGAAGCAAAAAATTCATAATATATCAAACATGAAATTATTGAAATAATTAGCAGGGGGGAAGCTATTTTAATGGCGAATTGAGCAAATATATGGATCTTAATATGAATTTATATGCTCTTGAAACACAGATTTAGACATGTAATTAAAATTTTCTTCTGGGTTAATAATTTAGATGGAGCAAAAGGGTACATCAATTCAATTCACTTCTGGCAACTGATATGGGCAAAACATATGTTTTATACAATAGGAAAGATATATCTGAAGCAGGAATATTTCACCTTCCAATGAAAATTCTAATTTAACAGATTTACAGAAGCCATGCAATTAGCATCAGCAGCAGCCCTTTGCATCAACTACAAGAGAAATGGAAATTATTCCAGTACAAAATGGCCAAGTAAATCTTACAATGTCAGAAATTACCTTGAAAACTCTTGTTACGTCCATCACACTTAAATCAAAACATTTCAAACCATGGAAAATTCAAGCACAAAAACCATCTTTTCCTTCCCCTACACCAGTGAAAAGTTCATGCAATCCAGAAGAGATTCACCATCCAAAAGGATGGAAGCTCTGGAAGCCCAGAGCTGGCTTCTACGCATCATTCAGAGAAATCAAGATCCTTCTTGCTCTTGAAAGCAGCCCGTTTTCTCGTATCAAAATCAACGTTGTCGAGATCTGATGCAGTTGCCAAGTGCGCATAAAAGATCCTCTTCTTCTCACCAGTCTTCTCATCAACCCTGACTAGGGCAGGATTCCTCTCATCATCAATCCCTGTCTGAGAAGCTTGAGCACGTGCCCAACCTCTGCGTCCATGGCCATCCTTCTCGAAATACTCCGCCAGGCGCTCAGCCTCCTTCAAGCCAGTTTGTGTGTTCGCGAATTTTACCAAAGTCACACCCAAATGGCCCTCCTTCCCATACAGAGACTTTGATTTGCCACCACCAAAACCCATCTCTGCAAACCAACAAGGGGAAAAAACCAGAAATGGGTGAGATAAATCATAAACCAAGTTTGCTGTAACATCATTTTCCCCTGCTATATAGCGCACAGTAGTGTATTACATTAAGCCGGAATTTCTCCAGGTAAACTATAGTGCTTCGCTCCGCCTATAAATTGGGCTCTGTTGGAGGTCTGGATTTTGATCGTGCAGCAAAAAGGAAAATTCCTAAGGGGAATTTTAGGTGTCAGCGGAGTACTGAGTTGAAACGCATTTTATTTCAGCACACATTATCAAGATACAACACCAAAACGAATTTTTATATTCCGAAAAGAATGCTCAAAAAGCTATAAATTCCATCAACACTAAATCTAGACATCAAGTAGGGGCATCCAGTTAACCCCTTCACCAACTACAAAAACAAAACCGATGAAGTGGAGAGGTTTCAAGGCATTACAAGATAAACTTGTAACTAAGATCTAATATATCATCCACTGCCATCTAATATAACCAATCAGAAAGGGGAAATGAGATGAGGTAGTCAAAGAAATTTGTGGCACTCTACAACAGGGAAGGTAAAGGAATGACAAAGGAAATGCAAAAAAAAGAATGAAATAGAAAGATATAACACTGTCCACATATGGCATGGACTAGCATACTTTAACTCCACATTGTATAACTGGAGAAATCAAAAGGTGATTCCTTCAAAGAGATGGGATATTGACGGACTTTAATTTTGAAACCCTTATTTTATGCAAGACCCTTATGATCAACTGATCTACAGGTTTGAACAAATACATAAAAATAGAAGTCTATACCAGAACAACATGTAAAAAGTCTCGAATTGAGTTATACTACACAGCCAGAAAATTTTCCATACTACAAAATTGCCACGATTAAGATCAATAATACCAACGGAAGAGATCTGTTTAGATCTCATCCAACGGTTCACATCATTAATAAAATGCTGACTGGGATTCTGATGTTAATGATTTCAACCATTGGTATGATGGTAATATGGAGATACGGTAGTGCCCAAATTGGACCCCAAGAACATATCTAACATTTCCATACAGAATAAGAATTTTGAGATCATCCGAAAGAAAGAAACCATGGAGGTTGTTGAAAGACTAACATTTGAATTATAGTGCAAAAACCATAAGTATGACAATACTGGAGAAAGTCCGATATCATCACGACAGCTAGGTGATCTCATAGTCTCATTTGCATAAGCGAAAGATAATCCGAGCACAGAATTCTATCACCCTTATCACCTTACCAGAAGGTAAAGCTTAAGTCAAAGAACAGAAATTCAGAAACCACAGAAAGAGCTGAGTGAAAAGAGATGATACTTACTATCAGAAAATTGCATTTCATTAAGCTGAGTTTCTATATACAACTCCAAGTACCACCATTACTTGCAAATCTCAGCAATCCCAACACCATAATTAGATCCGCAAATTTCTCATGATATCACGCATATCTATACTGCCCCGCCCCTATTTCAAAGATCAAATGTATGACCATCAAATCCAGCCTAGACGTTGACAAATCATCCCATTTTAGCAAACCCATTTGCAAGAGTGTATCACATGTAGGTCCACATAAAGAATAATGGACATACAGATTAGTGGAACTGGACCTAAACTCAACATTGCAGAAGGCTAAGAAAGCTAACAGATAGCAAACCTCCTTCTGGACAAATGTGTAGAATTTTCATATTCTGACCTTGTCAGGAAAGAAAAACTGCATCTAGAAGACTCCTTGGACAATAGAGAATTAAAGACACACAGGACTTGATCAGCTATTAGTTTCTTTCCAGCTTCTTGCAGACTTTTTTAATGAGCTGGAAGATCAATACTTGATTAATTCCAAGAAACATGACTTCATCATGGACTTCTCACAATGTAAAGCTACACAAGGAATTGTCAAAAGACAGAAGCTACAGTGTTGTATAGCCTATTTAAGCATCAGTGATTGACATAGGATATATCCCAATATCATAATGATAACACTCAAAATCATAGGTTATGTCCATCAAATTTATACTCCGCACATTATGTTATATTTCCACCATATTCATGTCCAAGAGAGCCTCAATCTCACCCTGAAATGTAAGAGAGACATGTATCCCACATAATTCCATGGCAAACCATGCATAGGAAAATCTATGATACCCAAGTCATCCGAGTATAGCCTAATTTGCAAGCTCAATTCCTACAGAAATCAAAGAAGAGATCTTTTCCATTTCCTTGTTGTTACAATACAGTATGAGCATGAGACACTACAGGAACAAGTAAACGAGTAAAAACTGCATATGAAGTGATAGTTTATGGCAAACAAGTACAAGAACATCTTTCATTCGAATTTTTCTTGCCCTAAGTGATGCTAGAAGAAATGAAACTTGGATACATATCTCTTTTGATACTAAGGGTCTGTTTGGATGACGTTGAATGGGGTGAATCCACTGGATGGAAGGAATGGCGGATTCCGGATTCCCCTTATTCACTTGTTTGACTCGCTAGGCTTAAGTGGAATTCGTGGAATCCAACCGACCTCCATCGGATTCCAATTTTGGTGAAACGTAGCGTGCTATATTTCTGAGTGGACGCCGTTCCTCGTCCCTTTTGGAACACGAAATAGAGGCGGGCCCCACACCCATCGGATTCAAAGGGATCGATGAGGCATCCCAAGCCCTAAAAGACCCCGATGGTGAGAGCACGATGGTGAGGGGCGGCCAAGATCTCAAGCTTTCTTCGTTCCGCCGGCCGGGATCTCAAGCGTTCCTTACGTGGGTTTCTTCACTCGTCATCCTTCACCATGAGATTTAGGGTTTCTTCCTACCCTGGTTCTCTCATTCCGCCGGCCGTCAAGAGACCACGAGATCCTCTCCTCCAACCTCAAGCGGTCGCCCCCACAGATCATCTCCTCCATTCTCCACCTTAGCCGACCTCTACTACGAAGGGACATAATTGGATCTCCCTGGGTTGCGATCATTCGTTCCTCTACCTTTCTTCCTCACCGGCGCTCCAGGAGTTGTGGGCCTACTGCTTCTTATCACAATACGAGGGAAGATATGAGAAACTCGTCCAACTAAGGTCTTTTTGTTACCTGACCACCATCTATTGATTTTTTCCGCTCTCCATGTAACGAGAGCTCATGGTGTGTTGATTTTTCCGCTCTCTATGTAACGAGAGCCTCTCTATATCTTGCTTCGATTTTTATGAGATTTAGTTTCGGCTTTGCTATGGCATATATATCTAATCCCCTACTCTTGGTTTTTTGCTTCGATTTTTATGAGTTCCTCTATGTATTCTGCTTCGATTTCTGCTCTCCATATAACGAGAGCTTTGCTTGATTCCCTATTCTCTAGTTTCTTATGCTCTGTTACATGCATGGTTTGAATAATCCTATGCCTTTATTTCGATGCTCATGCTTGCTATAGTTGATCCCCTATCGTTTGAAGCTTTGATTTCAGCTATTTTGCATATATATTGACCTTATCTGATTTGGTTTCTTCTGCATGCTGTGCTTTGCATTGGATCTCTCTATGTCATGAGAGCTCCAATGTCATATGAGATGTTTGTTTCTAAAGCTTTGTTTGCAAGGAGACTACCGCTTTTATTTTCCATGCTTTGTATAGCTAATCTGGAAGCTTTGCTAATCAGATTAAGGTTAGATTAGATTCTTATTCCTCCTTTGTCTCAGATTCTTGTTGAGCTCCTAAATGATCAACGAGATAGGCAGAATTTTAGGAGATTTAGTTATAGATATATGTCTAACATGAAGGCATGCATTATTCATGTTATTATTACCAAGTTTTCTACTTGTCGACATAAGGATTGGTACTCCATGTCTTGTAGAAGGATAATATGTATGCTGAAGAGCAACAAAGACATGCTATAGTAATCCAAACCATGGTCACTTGCTATATGTTCATGGTTTGGTTCTACGAGGCCCTCGAAATGGAACGTACCCCTGCAATTGATAGAGTAGAAAGGGCCAGTTACATCGTACTTTCGTCATGTATTGGCAGATTGTATTGTGTACTTTCATCAAATTGAAATTTCTTCTTATTGCACTATCAAAGAATAATACTCTTTTGTCTGATCTTAGTACTATGCAGCTTAACTGCTCTGTTATCTTTCAAAGTTGCATCATTTGCTTCTAGTTGTATTGTTGAATGTCAATGTTGTTTATCAATATCTTCTTGACTGCCTTTGTTGTTTATCTATATTGTTTTTTTTTACCTATTGTTGAATGTCTATTCTTGTTTATCTTCACTTATATCAATGAATGGAGTCCGAGGCAACAGATGAGAGTAATAGAAAGAATGAGAAACGAAAGAAGGTAGTGAATCAATTACGATGCGACAATGGGAGAGATGAATTTTTTTTTTTTAAAAGCTAGCTAAATTGGCCATAGAGCATGTTAAACTGCATATTACCGCTCTCAATGCAGCAGCTACTGCCATGTCGGAGAAATAGCAACAGGTTATCACGATCAATAACATCAATAATCACTTGCGATTGTTCAAGAGAAAGTGGAGACGGATCACAAAGATCAAGGCTTTACGTGGGATTGAATTTGATCGAGATACGAAGGTGATTACCATGGGCATAGATGAGGCTACAACATGGATAGCAGTAAGTCACATGAAGCATTATTGTGTTGTCTTCTCGTCTTTTGTATTTCATGTGTTGTTGTTGTTATTGGCTTACTCGTGGTTAACTAGTTGATAAAGACTAATGTACGAGGCATGTATAAGTTGAAAAGTTTGTAATTTTCAACTAATTACTACTTTGTAAGACTTAGATCTTCTATAATTTATAATATTTGTACTTTTGTTGAGTTACACAGACTAAGGACCAATGCGGGTTAGAAATTATTTGTCTCGTGGGTATTGTCATTATTATGATAGGAAACATGCCTTAATTTGAATAAAACCTAAATCTTTATTATTAACATCCTATCAAAATTCATTCGATTTCAATTCAGAGATTTATGAACCAAACGGTATGATCCACAGAATTAGTAGATTCAGCTCATTCATACCAGACAAACCAAACGCCAGAATAAAAAGATTCAACTCATCCCATACAGACCAACCAAACAACAGAATCAAAATCCACAGAATCACGAGATTCAGCTCATTTCTTATTCAGCTAATTCCTCATTTAGCTTATTCGTTAGATTCAGGGTTGCCAAACGCACCCTGAAAAGGGAAGACCTCTAGACTCATGGTTTAGAAAATACACAACAGAACTCTAGAGCATAAACTAGTTATGTGAAACCAAATTCCTAATGTGGTTTTGACTTGGAATGACAAAGATGCATAAGGGGGGATTACTTCCGAGATCAATAATTACTATCGTCTAACTGCTAGAAAACACATAAGCCCATGCAATTCCCTCACTGCTCCCCTTGGGTTATGCAGTCCCTCAAGGCGCTCAGTCATAAATGCCACCAAACAAGTGTCCAAGTGGCTCGTTTGGGCATAGGTGGAAGCACCAGCAAAAAGTTCATGCACGTAGAATTCAGTGGGATAAGCAGAAAAGGTAGATTACATGGATAAAGTACAATAAATGAATGAATTATCTTGTCCTTAAAACTTCAAGATCAGATATAGAGGTCTGGAAACCCTCAAGGATAAGCAACAATAACAACTTGGAAGCTGGTAACCCTATATATCTGTCTCCCTCTCATACTCTAATATCAAATTTCTTTCAAGAGTCTAGAGACGTTTGTTCCTATCTGCCAAAGAGGATGCCTAGGCATCCACCATCTGCCAAGGCGTCATACTGTAAATGACCATTCGAATACAGAAACCACCTTTTAAAGGTACTGCCAAACACAAAACTGGCCAATCTGATGAAATCTAAGACAACCACATCCAAGCCTCTACAAAGGATAAGTTAAATTTCTGTAATCCAACTCCAGTACATTCTTAACCTGGACGGCTGTACAGTCATAGGTTATTCAATCAAAATGAATGGAAGGCTCTACATATCATTCTGCAAGTAGTGATAATATGATTTCAAAGCTACAGAAAAAAGCCTATCAAAGAAAATAGAATTTTCCCATCAACTACGTTAAGCTAGAAAAAATAGAATTTTTCCATCAACTACATTAAGCAATTCTAACAGCGTGCGAAAAAGGTTTTGCCTGGTTGTTGGTAACTATGGAACTTAAAAAATACAACCAGCATAGCAACACAATGAAATAGAAAGTCTTGTTCATCTAACTTTAAAAAAAGTCTAGCCCTGCGAGTATACATTCCGAGATAATTTCGCAAGTAAAAGAAGAGGTGATGATTGGCCGGATTGGGTCGAGAACATACACCAAGTTAATTTTAGAAAATAAAGGTCCAAAAGATTTGCAATGAGACAAGATACAAAACAAACTTATGATGAACCAATAAAAACAACTGCGAACAAGCATAGGGAGTCAAAGTTAAAATCAGAGGATATGTGTTCAACAATGAACCCCAACCCATTACCACTCAATAAAAGATCAAAGGGTAAATGAAACGACGTTCATATTTAAGTAGCACTCCATTTTACTATCTGACGAGAAATCTGGCAAATACTTGCATTCAACTCTTATGTTGAACAACCTTATAGCCTGCTGGATGACAGACATGAAACCGGCCTCATACATACAGGAATGGGAATGAGTTGATGCAAACAACCAAGGGTCTAAAATACAGCTTGTTTTCATGGCTGAACGCCTGAACTAATATTAGAAAAAAAAAAACGTAATAGGAAACTGAAGGAAGATAATATTCTGCCTATCCAATGACCTAGAGTAATTGGGACCTCGTCCAGAAACCACTTGAAAGGCTGATTTAGGAAACCACTTGAAAGACTGACTTAGAAACAGATGTTTGTGAGCACAATGCTTTGGTGGTTATCATTCACAAAAGCGAGCAATAACACGTTGACGGATAAAGGGAAGGACTCCGGATTCTTAAACCACTACACTAGATCAACTGAACTAACACACAAAGGAAGACAATGACTTGGCATGTCCATATACAAAGGCAGTGACTTAGCACCTTCTCCAACTCATAGAATAAAGGAAAAGTAAGTTGCACATTGTATCATAGTAATACCTTTAAGTCTAATATCCATCTCTTTGTTACCCACACCCTCCATGCGGCCATCTTTTCTCCTTCCTGAATTTGTGTTGTGAATAATCACTGCCGGTGGCCACAGAATGAGATCTTCCCTATTTGATGCAGCATCATCAAGAGATAATGATTGATACCCCTTCGAGTTTTCAGGTGCCTTCGCAAAATTCCAACCCATAAGAACACATAAGGCTTTGTGTAACCCAAGATGCTCAATGCGTATTTCAGCATTTTGTGAGCTGAATGCATGCATAACAAGGCAATGTACATCCGCAAATTCTTTTGAGGCCCTGAAAGTGTTTGCACCAAGCACATTGAGCATAGAGATCAGAATCACATTATTAATGATAATAGCATGATCTGGTCGAAGTGAACCACGGACATATAAAAAACGAAAACTAATGACCCAGTCATGTTTAACTTAATGATCCACAAGTGGAAATTATCATTAAGCAACAAGAATCCCTAATGCCGATCTGTCACTAAGTTGTGCTCGACTATAGATTCTATGATAAAGTCTAAACCTACAGAAAGAGTGTGATTACAGAAGTTTCACGCTATTGCAGCAACCATTGTTTCACAGTTTATGGTTGTCATAAAAAATTCAAGATCCACAATAAAACCCTAACTACAGAGATGCACTAGAGCAATAATGTCTCTGCTGAAATTGCTTGCTAGACAAAGCCAAGGAAACACAAAATGGCAGCAAATGTCAAGAAACAGAAGCTGAAACCTCTGCGGAGTGCTGGTAGTAGTTTCTGTTCTTGAATAGCTAGTCCCATGTTAAAATAGCAAAAAAAAAGGGGGGCAAATCATCTCTTTTTCTCTATACACTCTTCTCTCTCCTTAGATAAGGTCTAACCTCGAATTGTGTTAAGCCCAATGCAAGATCTCCACGAACCTGATGTGCCCTAATCACAATGCACATACGATCAATCTTAAGTACTGTATGCACAATCAAATGTGTGTTGGGCATCTTAATGAAAACATGCACAAATTTTCATCTGCATCTGTATGTGGGTAATACTATGCATACATGCATAAACTCACAATGTATATTCTTTATGACAAGCCATGTATCTTGAATGACATCTTTTTGCCCTTTAACCTTTCCTCTTCTGCACATCTATTATATAAGACCATGTGCATTCTATCATGCGGCTGAGAATGCTCGATCCAAGTTATGCCCTGATATATCAGACAATCGAGATGAAGCCACGTGGAGAGTAGTAGTGGAGGGTGGTGGTTAGGGGAGAGAGAGGAGTAGTGGGGGGTGATGGTTACCCATGCCAAGTGGCACGGGGCCCACCTAGTGATATATATCGTAGTTGGCCAAATCATGATTACAAAGTGCGTGGAAGTGGAACTATCCAAATGAATATTAGACGATGTTCTTATTTCTTGGCCCCTCAGCATTTGCTAGACTGGATAGCTAAGCAAAATTTCACATCCTATTAAGCTATATGCATGTATCCGGATGCATATAACCAGGCCTAGATTTGCACCTCTTTCTTTCACATGCTACAGCCAATAGTTGGCCAATTTTCCCTATCATGGTGGTGACTTCAGGCTTGCCCAGAACTTAGACAATTTCCTCTCTTGTTCCATTCTCTTAAGTCTTAACCAAACCATAAAAATTTTGGGTAATGATTATTTGGCAAAAAAAAACATCTTCCAACTAAAACCCCTAAGAAAATAAGCATAAGAAAATTCAATATGCCAGCATTGCAATTCCTAATCCTCATTATTCTAGTTTTTTATTCTTCTTCTACAAACTAGGCCCAAAAGTTAAACCATTGAACAGTTGTATCAATGCAAGCACTAGAATCAAGGATGTGTTATTTGAATAAGATATTTCATCTTAAGATTCTTCCTATCTGAGAGAACTACTCCACGAAAGACTAAAAGAATGGAAGTAAAGTGAAAAAAATCTGAAGGTGTAAAACAGGTAAGTATATCATACGGGGAATAACATAAGCATACAACTGTCTAGATAGCCTCCATCAACAACCCAAACAAAAGACAAAAACCTATAAAAAAAAGCCTTCAAAGCGAATACAAATGGAAGCAAGAAACTCAATAAGTACTTGCTCAACTAGAACAAGCAAGCTAATACTCCAAGAAATCCAGCACAACAATCTGAAAGAATTACGAGGTCGGGTATTTACAAGAACCAATGACAAACCAATATAATGCTACGACCCATGAAACGAAACCAAAAGAACAGACAAACCACTCAGAGGGCCAGCCATTTCCTCTGATTATACTTCGTACTTGGCTTGATGCTCGAGTAACAGGGCGTTTGGGCATAGCCTGTTACCTCTTAGGTATCTGTATCATGCATAGGAAAACAAAAACACAAGGGAAAATAGGATTTTTCAGGAACCATACACCTTCTTTGAGAGAAGTTCGAGGCTCTCTCATACTCTTGAGATAACTTGCATTGAATCTTAGATGTCTTTATTGATTGACCATTATACTTTTAAAAAGAGGTTTAACCTAATACAATTATAGAACTCCTAAAAGATGCCAGATGGGGAAGATATGAAGACTAAAAAGACAAATAGCTCCTCTCATAAAAGATGCCACTTTGACGAACAATCAGCTGTAGAGATGAAGATTTGCTGATTGATTGACATCACTAGGATCATCTCTGCAAGCAAACTTACAGAAAAATCTGACAAGTGCACTGGATATAATTGCCAAGCACTGGCAACAAGATTGCCAATCCACCAGAAATGTTAAATTGTTTCATGGAATCTTATCCAGAAAAAAACTGACCTCACTTCACAAGCATTAACAGCATATGCAATGATCTGGATCTGAAAAGAGATCCAAGCACACCAAAAGCCCAACAAGTGCAAACGACAGGTACTATGAGCATTTTAAGCCCTCAAAGCTAGAGGGAAAATCTTTGGTAAATATGCAGCTGCTTCTGAAAGTATCTTACCACAATGACAGTTGCTGCATAAAACTGCAACTACGAGCTTCAACCATAGAGGCACATGAAAGAGTGAACAATAAAAGAGAGAAGAAAACTATAGTCACAATGTCACATCATCAAACAGCAAATAAAAGAACCTCTCTAGCTCATTAAAGTTATAATCCCATTGATAATAACTTGTAAAGATTCATTCTTCATGATACAGATCGCATCTCTTTAACCAAATATCTGACTTGACTGTAAGCAACCAGAAGGATAGTTAGTGCCAAGCAAAAACCAGAACAATCAAACCAACAAAAGAATATACCACTTTGGCTAACCAATCAACAATCATTATGTGAACCATCATTCAGCAAGGAATAATTTACCTCGTCACAATATTGCTATTTAAGACAAGAAAGATCCAAGTTAGACAACATTAGCAAATAATTCATAGGCTCGCTGGAACGAATGAAGACGAGAATGGAGCCCTCAAAGTACAGGATATCAACTTGAGAGCGTATTTCAGAAGAGCATGATGATTTTAAGATTCATTTGACAGATAAAACAAAGAAATTATTTCACATATAGTTCAAAAGATCCTAATGACGTCCTAAACATAGATGCTGGGCAACTACCAATAAGAACCTGGAAAAGAAGAAGAAAGATAAATCAACTTTGAGGACTAAACATAACAAATCTAGGAGCCATTCAGTCAGCATGCCTGCTTAGAAATTTTTTTATGGATCAGAGTAATTCATAGCACAATAATCTTGAGGGTGCAGAGAAAGCAAGAGGGAGCGAGAGAGAGGAGCGAGGGATAGAAATTTCCCTTTGAAAGGTGGTAAAAGAAGAAGAGAGAGACAAACAGTAAACTAGAGAAATTCTGGCCATTGGCCAAAATTCATCATTTATAGACGACTAAGGCACATCAAGAAGAAGTACACAAACATGAGTTGACCATATTACAGTTCGGATACAGGAAGCCAGAATAACAGTACAGCATCACCTAGAATTATCGGACTGCAACCCAAGTTTGAAGTGAGTAGACCATAAAATCTTCCCCATTGTTTCAGGTAAACCAGAAATTGCACATAAAGCATCCATCAAGTTGCATTACTAAAATGCAGTAGAGCCCCAAAGGGGCAGAAGAATGACACTTAGTGAAGATTCCTAGTTAAGTAAGTCCTCATCATATACATTATCGCCATCATAATAGGTACCAAACATCCATGTCCCAAGACATAACAAGCTATTGCAACTCAAGAACAACTCATGAAAAAGGTCACCTAATTGTAAGAGCAACAGCATCAGATCTTCAAGAACAAAACTCGAACTCAAACAGGCATAGGACGTGCAAACATCCCTATGCTTTCTACTCTTTGATGCTTAATTCTAATTGCCTGGAAGCAATTCATTTCAGAACTATAAAATTGCAAGTAAGAAGGACTAAAAGCCTCCATATATCATCAGATACAACAAAGCAAAGCAACCACAGGATGTAAGGAAAGTACACAACTCAACCAAAACCTCTCTAAAACCATACCAGTACAGTAATTAAAGAGAAGGGAAAGAGGTGGACTACACATCATAAGTTAGATCTTTGCTAAATGATTTATAAACCATGGATGTGCCTCTTTAAATATGGTTATGGTGGTATCCTTTAAAAATCAGGAAACCCACTCAATTTATATTTCCTAACCATACCTAGGAAAGCCCATGGTTAATTAAGTGTTAAATCATCTAGGAAAGATCTCGTGTATCATGCGTAGTCTAGCTTAGGGAAAACTGTATAAAAGAACTCTTTAGAGTAGGCTAATTACATACACAGAGGTAAATTCAAAATGAAAAAAGAAAATACTTAATCATTTTTTTCACTACTTCAAACTCATGAAGTTAAGTGGTTCAATTAGGCTAAATTTGTAGGCAAATGAGAGTTTCTACCCTTGACAAGAGCTTCACTAGACTAACTCCTCCCCCCATTTCTTTCCAATTTTGGCCAGTAAGTTACCGTCAGTATTAGCTACTTGCAGCTTTAAGTCACCTGAGGTGAGTTAGTCCATAGCATCAGAAACTTGATGGAATATGAACTGAAAAGCAAGTGTTATGCTTGACAATCTCATCAATGCTTCAATGTAATGTCAGTTGGTCTCCACCTAGTCGACAAACTTGAATTGATGATACCCACAACAAAGATGCACACAGAATAGTCACGAGAATGATCCAAGATGAGTGATGATTATGTTCATCCAAGTGCCCGCAAGATTCACACAATCACCAGCGATATTGCAAAGATATATCAGGCATCACTTTACATTTATAAAACAGATTCACACCTATGTCAACTAATATTTTAGACAGCTAATTATATGTCTGCTCTCCACTCCATGAAAGAGAAAAGCATAAGTGTAACCTACAGAATAGATATGATACTAAAACACTGGCCTGATCATTAACAGCTGGAAGGACAACCAAGCCAAGCAAACCAACTCACAAAATACACAAGAGAAAGGAATGTAATTATGCTTCCTTGGCCATCTGTGCCCCTTCATCCACCAACAAACACTGACAAAGACCTATGACAAAGGCAGCTCCATGGAACATGGATGTAGACTATGTTTACGTTGTTACTACAAGTAACAAACTTGCTATGATCCTGCTGTTGCAATCGAATGCTGGCCCCTCTGGATTAGCAAATGAATACAACCTTTTGATCTAAAACATCTAAAGCACCCAGAGTAGAGGTAAAGATCCGAGTACTTCTTATCAGTAGTTTGAACATTCATTTCATCACACCAGTCATGAGCTAAGTTGTTCATAAATGAAAAGGTAAAGACTGAATGCAGCAACGAATGTAGTGGTGAACCTTATTTCCCACGCAGACCAGAAAAAAGATAGGAAAATAAGTGATAAAGGGACAAAGTGCCACACATTCACAATTTTGACAGCATTTTTGGTGATTATCCTCAAGAAAAGGCACTTCTCTATAACAGATGCAAAGAAGAGAAGCAGGAAATTGGAAGGATTATCTTAAGAGAATTACATGACATGCATTCACCAATAAGAAAAAGAAATGAGTACAAAGAACAGTTTCTGGTGCTGATATCCAAATATTAACAAGAAAGCATTCCATATATTGCTATAGATGAATGGAT
This sequence comes from Narthecium ossifragum, assembly GCA_963920575.1. NCBI lineage: Eukaryota > Viridiplantae > Streptophyta > Magnoliopsida > Dioscoreales > Nartheciaceae > Narthecium > Narthecium ossifragum. Next base: position 23,550,927 of record OY986974.1, read on the forward strand.
GGTTGGAATGGTTTGGGGAGATTAAAAAGAAAGTTAACAATCTGTAACACATTGCTACAGAGGAAAAAATTTTAAGCAAAGCATCAAAAGTACAATATGTCTAGCAAAAGTAAGGATCTCTAGATAATGTGAGAGAATTGGCAAAACCGCTGATAGAAGTTCGAGGCTTTTGATATGTGAAATTGTGAGAACATGAAAGACAGATGACTCTCAAGGCCACATTGTTAAACTTCTAAAGTTGCCCCATCCAACTTAGCTATCAATCGAGGCAAATAGCCCAACTGTTAAAAGCAAGGATGTCAGCACCAACCAGCATAGTATGTCAACTTTCATAAAGCCGGCGGGGGACCAGCTCGGCTTTCGAGCCTGTTCGAGCATATGAAGAAAGGGTATGTGCCGCTCAGCACCAGATCAAGCTGATAGGCTTGGTGCCAAAGGGCTCAAGAGCCCATGCCGATCATAATGATATAAACCCTATTGGGCCTCATGAAACACAAGCACTAATGGGTTCTGGCTAGACCCGTTTATTAATGGGTGAGATTTGAGTTAATAACAGCTCAGGTTTATGCATATTTGATCTGAAATCCGCTATCCTCTTTCTCAAGTGAAACTAATGAGATAGAATTCTATTTGATGGGGAGCTCCAAGCGGATCTCTCACCTACGCCTCTGATGCAGCCTCCTTTGACACCAGCTACCTCCAACACTGGCCTTCCTCTCTGCCACAAGAACTCTTCCCCTCTCCTCTCCTCCTGATACGCTTTATCAATTTTTCTCTACCCTCTCTAATATTCGATGGCACAGCGTCGGCACACGACTTGCCAGCTTGACATGTGCAACTAGGGGCGAGCATTTGGTTTTCAATCCAGAACCGAAAAATCGAAATTTTTTCGATCCAAAATTTCAAGAACCGAACCAAACCAAAATTATCCACTAAACTGAACCGAACCGAATTAAATTGGTCCATTTTTATAGAAACCGAACCGAACCGAATTCTATGGAAACCGAACCAAAACCCACCCCCCCATTCGTTCTCTCTCCTCCAAAGCCCCCTGCTCACCCGTCGTTCTCTCTTCTCCCTCCTCCATTCCAATCGCGACCCCCTTCAACTCCAAGCCGATACATGGCCGCCCCCGACTTCATCGCCGGCCATCCTTCGCCCGGATCTCCATCGACCCATGAGTCTCCCTCTCTCCCGTATCCTTCCCCATCGCCGTCCCCCTTCACACTCGCCATCATCGATCTCCTCCCGCTCCGATCTTCCTCTGTCTCACACGCCGTCCGACCCGGCCAATCGTGACCCCCTTCCACTCCGTCCGACCTCAACCTCTTTCCACCAAGCTTCGCCGCCACCGTCTCTCTTCTTTCCCATTTCTCTTTCCTCCCCGCAGGAGCACAGCCCCTTCTCCTTTCGACCACCGACCGACTTCCTCGTCGACGACACAGCCGCTGGACCATGCTGCTCTTGTCCCCCCCCCTTGCATCACTGTCATTGCATGCCTCTCATCTTCCCTCCGAAGACCCTCCTCCTCCCTCCAACTTCCAGATTGCAAATACCTCTACAAAACTTCGGTTTTTTCGGTTTTAACCGAAGATTAAAATCAAAAACCAAAACCAAACATAACACCGAACTTTTTGAAAATTAAAAACCGAACTGAACCGATTGAACCAAAAAACCAAATCGAAACCATTTGTCGGTTTTGGTTTGGTTCTGCTCACCCATATGTGCAACAGCATTAGAATCCTTGTCAAAATATAGTTCCATCAAAGCACGTCTTGAAAACACCAAGACTCGCTTAGCACAGGATCTATGCAAAAACCATATGCACATGACACTTTTATTAAGAGCTACACTGTCTATTCACTAAGGCATCAACCCTACTTAAATAATGATAAAACATGCAACATAATCACACATATACATATGTAAATGATTCATTCATACATCCATTGAATTGACACGACTCTTGTGGCATAGTTTCAATACTTTAGTTACGAATATAGTCAATGCAGAACAAGCAACTACAAGCTTATCGTCCAATGGTGAGTGACATCATCACTAATTCAAGACTGCTCTTCATGACAGCCCCTATTTTTCAACCAACATATTAGGCGGCTATTAGGTCTTCCAGTGGGTGTCTAAGGAAGGCACCTCCCATTAGTGGCATCACGCACCTCCCTTTCCCTCCCTCTATGTTCACGGAACCCCTCCCTCTATGTACATATATAGAGTTGTTCTTAAGTACAATGCGTGCATTTGAGGAAGGAAGAGAGAGCAAGAGTTCAATTAGTTGCAATTTTATAACAAGCTGTCTACATCGCATCAATGATTTTGGCTACACACATCGATGGATGCCCTAAAATGAACAATGAACCACACAAATTCACCGCACATTCAGTATCAATCTTAGTTGATGACTAAAGAGAAGGTCCAATAAAGTAACAAACATTATGAAGGAGGGAGATGACACCATGTCAAAATATTTAGGGTTTCATCATAATAAGGGCCTCATGAGGATCTGTTACAGAAACTTGAAAATTGAAGGATTGACATAGTCGATATTTAAAAACAAGAAAGAATATACTCCACCAACACAAAAAAAAGAAACACTTCCAATTATGAGCATTACCAAAGACTAAAGAAAAATGACCCACATTACTTGCATGGAATCATCTGACAGACATTGGACTCGAGCATTCCTACTATGACATCAACAAATATAGACGATCCACATTTCCTGCATCCTGTGACCAACGTTGGACTCACATTTTGCCTTTTCAATTACTGATTCCACACACAAAACAATACTGCAAACTGCAGGGCACTCAAAGAAGCCAATATCCCTATGAGACATCGTAGAAAACTAAACGAAAATGAGCAGTGTTGCATACTGATTTTAATTTCAACCAGTTTCATCTACAGAAGTAGGTAGTTATAAAGGAACACTAGCACCCAAATATAAGTGAAACACTAAGGGAGCTATGTAAAATGAAAAGGCAAAATATTTTCTACACAAGAGCAGATGAAAAGGAAAAGTAATGCTGACTAATATAAAAGAGAACAAATACAATATGGCCTAAATAAAGCAAATAGTTGCACTAAACAACTAGACAGTCATTTCAAATTAGCAAAACCAATCAAGAACAATGAAGAAAATAAGCAAGCTGCAATAAGAGAGAGATTTCAGGCAGGCCATGAACCTGATAACAAGCTCAAATAAAATCCAGCAATGGACAAGGATAATGAGAGCCAAAAGCCCTAAATTTACATGCCAATGATTAACGTATCTATAAGTGTTCAAGTGCTACTCGCAGAAAAGAGCGGTGCAAATTATAACTCAGCATAAAAAGAAAGTGTCAGGACAAACCCAATAAATTTTCCTAAATTCTGAAAGGAATAATTATTAAAAAGGATAACGAAATGGATCAATCAAACCTGCCACAAACAATGCACTGCAGAGGACCGTTGCGACCATCCTCCAAATAATTCTTCCTCTGAGACAAGTTCTCGTTGATCAACTTGACATACGTGAGAAACGCCTTCTTCAATGCTTGCTTATCCACATCAGCACCCACCGGCACATCTTCCTCACGCCGTCCCCTCCTTGAGGGCAAGTCCTCATATCCCTCCCCTTCCAGCCTCCCCTGCTTCGATTGCCGGAAATCATTGTGACCACCACCGCCAAAGAAGTCCCCCCGATCGCGATCACCGGGATTGGCATTAGGATTTCCGTATTGAAGCACGCTCTGGCGATGCCAGGCGAACCCGTCTTCATCCCCGTACTTACGTTTGAACGAGGATGGAGCGCCGCCGTCTCGTGGACCGTCAAGACCAAGGGAGGCCCAATAGTCATGCTGGGGCCCGTCGTGGGGGCGGCGGAGGTGGGGAGGTGGCTCCCGGAAGTCCTCAGGAGAGCCGAAGCGGGGGCCTCCTGGGGGTGGGAACCGCTTGTCGAAGGGGAACCCAAGGGGGCCGTGGGGGTCACCAGGGCGAGGTGGGGGCTCGAGGGGGTAGTCTGGAGGGAGGGCGAAGTAAGAACGGACGCTGCCATCAGCGAGCACGATGGTACGCCGCTCAAGGTTGTGGAAGCCGTAAGGGGGCGGCGGCTGAGGGGCAACAGCAACGGGGGGGCCACCAGCGCCAGAGGAGCTACCAGAGCGGTCGTCCTTGGGATGGGACTGCTTGGGGGACGGCTTGGGGGGTTCTGGATGGGGCTGGTCGGACTCCCACCGGGACTTACGGGAGGCGTGTCCCGAGGCGCCGGCAGCGGAGGGGGTGGAGGAGGAGGAGGAGGGCCTATGGGAGGATCCCTTGGAGGGGGCCTTGGGGTTCTTCATGGTGTAGCTAGGTTAGGGTGGGTTCCGAGTTCTATGGGTTAAGAAAGAAGAAGAGATAGAGGTTTACATATAAGTCCTTGAAACTATTAGATATTGAACTTTGCAATAACACCCTCGATTTTTATGTAGGTTTTACATGTAAGTACCTGATGTGATGCCTTCTAATAGCTAATAATTATGGTGGAGAAAAAACTATTTGGTCGTTATGATCACTATAAATAGTTTATATTACAAATCTAATATTGGATGAGAGGGATTATAAGATATCAGCCTTGGATTGGGGATGAAACATAGTTCTCAAATTCTAGTGGATTTTATACATGACCCTGAAAGATAATACAAAGATGCGGAAATTGCGGTGGTGATTTAAGTATCATGCCACCGGCGTGATAATCCTTGATAAATGCATTTAAATACCGTGCCACCGGCATGATAATCCTTAATAAATGCAGTCTTTGTATCAGAAATATAGTTTTTACTTTTAACATGACATGATCAATCCTAGGCGAACATTTATGATTAAAAATGATGAAATTTGTTTTCAAGGATGAAACATTGGTACAGAACCTGCAAGCTAACAAGTATAGAACAAATTCTTGATTGTATCAAGTCAGCAATGCTAAACATGTGTGACGAAGCTTATAATGTTACTGAACTTTACGAAAAGGAGCCGAATTATCGACCAAAGACAACTATGCCATGTCTATGACTGTCGAAAGCCTCCTTTCAATAGGATATCAAACAGCAAATTTATTGATGTATATAAGAGATGCAATTCTTGTTCTACACCCCAACTTTTAACAATGATAGAGAGATAGAGAGAGCAACATAAGGATGCAGGAAAGAAGGATGCTGGCAGCTCTAAAACCAAATTAGATCGGTCGACAGCCAGGCCCCTCCTTTTGCAGTCCTTTGTGATAGGTTTGAATCGAAACCGCTTTCTGCAGCAGTACATTGCAAAAGATGAAAGGTTCGACACCAACTCGTGATATATAGCTGCAGTTGATTAATACGTGTTGTCGTCATATCGCATACTCTCTAATTTCGGCACAGCTGTTTTCTCATATCACTAAAGTTGATGAAGTTTCGAGGAAAACAAACTGCCAGGCATGCTCTCTAATTTCTGCCGTAGAACATATTCAGGCAGACCATCTGAAACCTGCAGCTGATGGAGTTGCTTCTTGCGATCCGAAGAGTACCCTCTAGTTTTTGAGATGATGTAGCAAGGCCATTTCCTTTGTTTGCCCCTTTCTTCAAGCTTATCGCACAAACTTGTGACAAAGAAAAACTTGCAGCACTTCAATCCATCTCATGCAGGGATTCACCAAGAAGGCTCCAAATCAACTCATCATATTTGATATGGAAGATGTCTATGTTTTCTACAATGAAGTCAAAAATACATGGTCAACAACTGCAGTTTAAATTAGTTACCCACCCATTCGAAGCAAAAGACAGCACATGATTCTAGTCAAACAATAGAAAGGAAATCTCACCATCTTTTTTCTTCCTCCCCTTCTTTTGTTACTGAGGGCCAAAAATATACTACCATACACCTATTTTGGCTATCATTTTGCAAATTGCTATTCAAACTCAGGTATAACTTCCCAAGTTCCCAATTTAGTCAGCAAAGAATCATGTTATTAATGGTAATATCAAAGTTTTTACTAAAGACCTTGAGGTAGCATTCATGCAAGTACCATACCACCTGAATACCATTGTCTAGCACTTGAACTAAACAAATAAATAAGACAGAGAATTCGAGCAGACTCCACTGCTACTCAGCTATGGCCAGTTTATAAGCTAATTTCACTCAGATTTTGCATACAGTTGATTTAGGTAAGACTAAAGAGTTGGATTTTACTCTGTTTCAAATGACCCTGCTTTCTTTTTTATGGTTGAAACTTGAAACAATTCTTCTTAGGATGTAGTGAGAGAGAAAGCATACTCTCTCACAATTGCAAGTGCAAAAGTCTCCATGAAGTCAAACTACCGAGTCTAAACGAAGTAACGGTCCTCGATGCTGGGGAAGGACAGAAGTCCAGAAGGCTTTCTACACCAATATTAAAAATGACAGAATAACAAACACAAAATATGCTTGTTGAACTGATTTTGTGGAAGTACAATGCATACTAAGTGGATCTAACATTATACAGGGAGGTCAAAAGAGATGCAGATTAAAGTAGACAGTTGCATGAATGCCAGAGCACATACCTTAACTGGTTTCTTTTGCTTAAGCTTCACTTTTACATCAAGTCCATTATCGATGAGAGACTGAAGCACAATCTGAAGCTTCCCTTCAACTTTATCCCCTTTTCTTGGTGTGTAGACTACATTGTGAATGTCATCCTCAATAGCACGTTGAGCCAGAACTGCTCCTACTGCAGAGCAGGCCTTAGAATCTTTCTTAGAGGTCAAATCAAACTTCATGTCCTTGGAGATGGAATGTGCCACAGACACAACTCTGCTGGTAACACGGTGAATTATACAAGCACGGACAGAGCCCTTTGTTATGAAAATATCCAGGCAAAAAGGCAGGTGATAAGGATCTGTGAGTTGGTTAAATGTGGGAATCCTCATTTTCTTGCCCTCCGACAAGTGAGACATTATGCCGATTCCAGCATCCTCAATAAGAGCCCTTTCTGTCTCTTGAATAAAAGCTTTGCTCTGTCGACTCGTCATACCAACCCCACGACCCTCGGATGTTAACCTTCTCTCCTGAGGTGAAGCTTTCTTCGCCTTTTGCTCCAAAAGCTTCATTGCCCAGGATGAATGCTTCGCAGTTCGATTCTCCATTTTTCTTTCTTTTTTTTGCGCATCCCGTGCTGGCTTCTCTTGAGTACTTTTTGAAGATTTTTTCTTGAAAAAGCTAAAGTTGTTCTCTTCAAACTCCTTGGAACTCCTATCCAGTTTGTAAAATAGTTTCTTACGAAGCCTTAAATCCTCGATCTCCTCAAACTCAAGGTACTCCTCACCCACTGGAGAAAGTTCACCAATCTTCTCACTCTTTTCAACCACCAATGCATCCTCCAGCTTCGCATCCTCCCAAGATTGAGCCAATCCAAATGAAACCCGCCAAAGATCAGGATCAACGAGCTCAATTTTGAACCCCTCCAAGTGATCCTTACTCGAAGGGATCAATGGTGGCAGCCTTATTCCATTAAATTGGTTCGCAGGCATGCTGAATTTCTCTGAGAATGTTAATTTCTCCCCAGCATCATCCTCACTTCCAATGGACTCGGATGCCTCTGAGCAACAGCTGAAACCTCTAAATACAGCTAAAGGGATATTTCTAAGTGGAGCAAAGAAGCTCTTTTTCATCAAGAACCTTGCCATATGATAAACCTTTGCGGTCTAATAACGAGCAATAATAGAACCAAAACAAGCAACTCACATCATTGATCCCCTCTCCATCCAACGCGAATCAACGAATAGAATTACCCAATGAAAAAAAAAAAATCACGGGCAGCGGTCAGTTAATCCCTCCTGGTATTAAAATATCTTCCAAGGGAAATCTCCATACACTCAAACTATCAAAAGGTTTGCTTTTATTGGAAAAAGACTTAAAAATAAGCTCTTTTAACTCTCCGAGAAACTTACAAATTCTTGTAGCAAAACCTCTGACCTCTAATACGATTCACTATATAATGTAAAATAGAAGATCGGTGCCCTCGATTAGCTGTTGATTCAAAGCTGACTTGAAAGATACCCATTTGAAAAGATCGGCAGGCAAACGACCAAAAGAGAAAACCTTTTGCCCAAAAAATTCTACAAATCAATCTCCATAGAGAGTTTCGTTTCCAAGTACTTGCCTTAGATTGATTTGCTACACGATACGAAGAGGGCCGAGGACGGAAAGATACATAGGCGAGCGTGAGAGAGAATTAGGGCTTAGTAGGGTTTTAGAGAGTATGCCATTAATATTTTAATATTGTAAATTTTCCAGCAATATTGTAAAGAATTTTCTTCAAAATATCCGCCAAAAAATATTTTGAAAAATATAACAATAAATTTGATATTTAGCAAATTTAAATATAAATTTGATATAAATTTTTCTCAATGAATATTTTGAAAAAATATTACAATAAATGTGATATTTATTTTAGCACATGAAATTATATAAATATAAATTTGAAACCAACTAATTTTTTTTCTGTTTATAATATGGCAAAACCAATAATTGCTGAATGGTAGTTCCCAATGCTCTATCAAGTTTGTTAGAGGATTGGATTAGTTTTCTATGTATTATTTAAAATGAGGTTGCCTATAAAAGTCATGACTACCGTAAATATGAGTTTGTATCATGATATTCCCTCAGATAATATATACAATGATATTTGATCATTAAATATGAGATTATGTCGCATGCCAACCAACAAATTGCATTGAATGTATAGTATCAAATATGCCAAATATATTATTTTATGAAAGATTTCCAAAGGTCAATGGTGTTGCATAATTCCATCCTAACTTCCACCTCTAGTATTTTTTCTTTTTTTTTTATTCTCCCTTAAAACAAAGGTCAATGGTGTTGGATAATTACATGCTAACTTCCACCTTTATCTTGTTTGGTATCGGAATCTCTTATTCCGATATTTATCCCTAAACACATTTTTCCATTCTAGGTAATCATTACCTATTTATCCTCATTTCACTTACCACTATCATTATGCTTTTTCTTATTCTAATTAATCAATACTATTTTATTTCCACTTTTCCTAATCCTAAAATCCCTTATTCCGGAATAGACTAACCCCATACCAAACGATGTCTTGAGGCCATGTTTGGTTGCACTATTAATCTAAGAACCGGAATGAGAATTCCTTAAAACAAGGAATTCCATGTGTTTGGTAGTAGCCTCCATTTAGGAACCGGAATTGAAATCCAGAGTTCCTCAAACGTAGGAACTCATATTCATGAATACCTTTCATATCTGTTTGATTAAACTGATCAAACGATTAGGATCAATCTTAAAAATAATTTTATTTATTTCTATTATTTATTAATAATCTTATTTCTTTCTCTTATTTATTAATAATATTTTGAATAAAAATATTATTTCTTTCTCTCATTATTAATAATCTTTCATCCAAATAAGCCAAGGTAATGCAAAATACATATACATACATAAATATATTCGTAAATCTATGCTATTAGAGTAAGGGGTATTTTGGTCTTTAATTTATATTATCATTCAAGTTCCCATGTTTATTATGTATATCAATCACTTACAAGTTCCATTCCCATTCTAGTTCCTTGACATACCAAACAACCATAATTCCTTTTCGGTTATCGTTTCCATTCCCAATCTCGTTCTCATTTCCATTCACATTCCCATGACAACCACCTAAGTGTGAAATTTCAAATTCACACTTACCTCCTACAACAAAGCAAGTTATGGAGGGAAAACCACTGGTTAAATCACAGTATATAAATAAATAATGTTATGCGTACTCCCATACGGGGGAGGTGTGAAGTACGTGGACACGTGTCGGTAGGTAAGTAGGTTGGAAGGTGACTGGTCTACCTATCCACGGGAGTACGTATATCACCGCCCTATATTGATACCAAAATAAAGCAAACCCCAAGACGCCACGGAGGGGCGTGTAAAGTATTTAAAACGTACCCCCAGATCACACCTCTTTGAACCCCCCCTTCTCCCCTCTTCTCTAAACCCCCCTAAGAATTCATCCAAGAAAGCTAAAAGGATCCTATTTTTTTCTCCTTTTTTTCTCTTTAGCTCCGTTGATTCTCTCAGATCCGGTTTTCTTGCTCGAATCCTGTGGAAATTTGCTTGAATTGGGGTTTTGGAAGCGGTTTCAAGCCAGGTACGCATTGATAGGTTTTGGTCCCAGATGTGTTAATGAAGCAATTGTTTTATGGGTTTTAGTTTATTGTTTCTGATTGGAATGTTGGGTGGCTTCTGGTTTTGGATCATTGCTGGAATTGTCTTATTTCATGTGGTTTTCGTTCCGGTTCGATCTTTTTCACCATACTGCATTGATATGATTTCTTGTTGATTTTGATCAGTGAGGCTTATCCTGACCTGGTTATTTCAAATTTAAGGTGCTGGATGTCTCCGAAGAGGAGGGAGGGTCCTGAGGATGGCGAAGGTGCGGTTGTGGAGTCGAACAAGGATCAAGAGAGGATATCTATATCGAGCGATTTAGAGATGGATGAGGCTTTAGCTTCTTCTGCCCAGAGGGGTAAGAGGAGAACGGTGGAATGCAAGGTGTCCAGATTCGAGAATAGGAGGATTACGAGATCACAAGCGGCGAAGGTAGGAGTAGGAGAAGAGTGTCAATCCAATAAAAAGATCGTCCAAGCTTTGCGGGCCAATAAAAATGTGGATAGCTCGGATATGAGGGAAATTATACAATGTGAAGAGATTGACATCAGTAAGAAGAGGAATATGAAGTCAGGCATTACCAACAATAACAGAGAAGTTTGTTCTGAAACCAGTCACCAAAACATCGAGACAAAGTCGAGTTTAAGGTCAGGCATTGCGACGCGAGAAGAAGAGTTGGGCCCTGGACCCGATCAGAATTGTAGCAATTCATTTGCCAGTGTCAGGAATGGCACGGAGCACATGCAATGTGAGGAGAAGGTCAAAGTTGGTGGTGAGCAGAAGGATATGATGTCAGATGATGCCGAACAAGGTAAAGAGGGTAATGTGAATGAGGATGCCACACAAGATGTTACTTCTGCAGCTGTTCAGAATGGGAGTAACTGTGCAATGAACACGGGGCACAGCATAGCGGAAATAGAGTGTGGTGACGTGATCAAAGTTGACAAGAAGAGAGTTCCCGATTCAGGTATTGTCGAGCAAGGAAAAGAGTCTGACAGACATGGGGGGGATGTTGTAGAAAAGGCTGCTTTTCGAGCTGGTCAAAATGGGAACTGCTCTGCTGTCGATAATAGACCACAAAGTATAAGTCAGGAGGAAGGTAAAGTTGAAAGAAAGACTGATTCAGATGCTGCAAGGTTAAGGGATGAGGCTAGCACTCAGGTGATGGAAGTCAGGGAAAAGTCTGCTTCTGGAAGTGACTCTAAATGCAGAAGAAATGGCAGAGGACAGATAAAAGGTGCAGAGAACATTGAAGTTGAGAACAAGAGGATTTTGAGATCAGCTGTTACGAAGAATATTCAGGAGGCTGAAAGACCTAAGAAGGAAGTTTTAAAGGGTCCCACCCCAATAGTTGGTCATAAAGAGAAGGGCATCATCATCTGCAAACGAAAAGGCAGAGAGCAGATAATTAGTAAGGAGGATTTTGAAGTTCAAAGGAGGTCAAGTATTATGTCCGATACTGTCAGCGGGAAGAGAATGGTTGTTGGAGCAGTTTTGGATAGAAAGAGAAAAGGAAGTGCCTCTGTCAATGAGACCACTACCAAGAGAATCAAGAAAAGCCAAGAGGATGGAAATGGATGTGTGAAGATAGAAATGGACTCTGACAAGCAGGGTCCTGAGGGAAAAACGAACAGGACACCTAAGAGTTTGAGTTTCAAGCATTCTGATCAGAACATGACCCTTATGATGTTGAATGATAACGCTACTGCTTCAGGTCATCTCAGTGGAAAAAGGTTTGGCATTGCGGATCACAAAACTGTTATGGTGGAAAGGAAAGGTGGTATTTTGAGGGCTTTACCCACTAACAAGAATGTGGCTGTGCTCCAGAGAGCTGATTCTGTAAGGAAGCGTGGGAGGCCGAAGAAGAACTCAAATCTTCCAAGTGCTGCTTGCCAGAGTACATCAAGGAAAATGCTCCCTGCTGTTTCACTGAGGAAAAGTCAGTTGAAAGTGGACGGAGCTGCAACTGAGAAAAATAGAAAGCATGACATGAAAGCAAAGTTCGAGCTGTTGGGTTCAAAAATAAAACAAGAGATCACAGACCTTTCCAAAGCCGAGACTAGCTGCTCTTCAGAGTCCTTTCTTCTAATTAAGCAGAGAATGGAAGCAGCAGGTATTCGTCGGGGCATTATCAAACAGAAAATCAGTGATCAGATAAAAGTTATGCTTCTAAATGCTGGCTGGAAGATTGACTTAAGGCCTCGAAAAGATAGATGCTATGATGATTCTGTATACATATCACCTCAAGGATCAGCTTATTGGTCGATTACCAAGGCATATGATGTATATCGGCGCGAATTTAGTTGCAGAGATGGTGACATGGGTAAAGTGCCTGATAAAGATGTGACTTCTTCATTCTGTGCGATACCTGTGGAGGTTCTGAGCTTGTTTAAGAGAATTGTGGTGAACAAACGAAGACGTAGGATTGAAGATCATGAAAAGAAGCCTGGGGGTGAAGGAAAAAGTAGGAAGCCAAAGGAATCTATAATCACCAAGAAATCTAAAACTAAACATTCAAGTGGTAATACTGGAGGGGCAGAGGAAAGAAGAAATGTACGTGACGTTGCGGAAAAATGTATGGTTGGCTTTTCAGATCAGCAGCCAGATCTTTTACAGGGTAAAAACAGAAGCAAGCAAAGAGGATGTGCTCTTCTGGTTCGTGATATTAACCAACAGCCAGAAGCTAACACTGATAACTATGTTCCATACCCTTGGAGACGGACTATTTTCTCTTGGTTGATAGATTTGGGGATATTTCCAGACAATGCAAAGGCGACATACATGAATTTGGAGAACAAAGAAACCATGCTAGAGGGGCGGATTACAAGGGATGGGATTCTTTGCAGCTGTTGCAGTAAAGTCCTCACTGCATCCGATTTTGAGGTTCATGCTGGTGGTGAGCTTTGCCTGCCATACCAAATGATATATGTAGAAGAGGCAGGCATGTCACTTTTACAATGTCAACTAAATGCATGGGAACGGCAGGAAGTGTCTGAGCGGAAAGGTTTCCACCATATAGACGTTGATGGTGATGACCCTAATGATGATACTTGTGGCGTCTGTGGTGATGGTGGGGACCTGATCTGTTGTGATGGCTGTCCATCAACTTTCCATCTGAGCTGCTTAAACATTCAGGTATGCAATAAGCAACTCTAGATGTCGTATAGCCTGTTCTTACAAGTAGCAGGTAGCCTACAAATGTGTTGGGGTTAGGCCAGAATGTGGAACCATACCTAGCTACGCATTATGCTTCTGTATGTACAGACTTTGCATCGAGTTATGCCCAATGGAAATAGGTATTTCAAGGCAAATTTTCATTTGCCTTTTGTAAGGATCATGCTTAACAGCATTATGACTGCTTTTCTGCATGAACATGTAGCATTCTAAAATCACAGCAGCACTTTCTTATCTTTATATCGCAGCCCTTACCACTGTGTAGCAGCTTACCCACTTTCTGTGAAGGAATGAACTTCCAAAACCCGACGTTTAAAACCTATAGAGGTCCAATATCAATGCAATAATTACCTTGATTGGTTTTGGTAAGGCAAGAAAATGCTCAATGCTTTAAAATCTGATGTGGGCTGGTTTTAAGCCAGACTCATTCAGATATTGATTAGTTCTGATGCGCAGACCACGAATCCAGGCCTACTGGTCTGGGTGCTATCTAGAGTGGAAGATGGGGATTTGTTATGCTGGAGTTTCAGCATTCAGGCTAGATGATGTTTTTATTATGTGCCCAGGTAGCAAATAATGTTAGAGTTGCTTTCAATCAAGTTATAGCTGAAAACATTCTAGCACTCTCTTGTTCTTGGGTAAAGGTTGCATCTTGAGCATGCTCTTAATCATTAACTTAAATTACATGCCTTGTCAGCTACATTGGGGAAGGTATAAGAGCAGCTTTGATGTGTTTGATGCCTCCTCTTAGTACGATTAATAAAGTTAAAGTGCATATTATTCATTCTCTTCATAACTTTTAGCATTGAGTCCATCTGAATTCTCTTTGCAGATGCTTCCTCCTGGCTGTTGGCAGTGCATGAACTGTTCATGTAGATTCTGCGGGCTAGTTTCTTGTTCTACCGCCTGTGAAAGTAGTGCAGGTGCTCCTCCATTGCTCTCCTGCTTCCAGTGTGAAAAAAAATGTATGTAGTCACTTCAGTCCTCTTGATAATAATGTTCACTACTTCATGTTTCTCTTTAGCATAACATTGTTTTTTTTTCTCTCTGAAGAAAGGCTGCATAATTTTGTTACTGACCCAAATTCTGCAGATCACCAACATTGTGCTCCTCAGAATTATGCTATTCCTACGGATTCTGGTAGCCCATGCATTACTTTTTGTGGGCAGAGTTGCCAAAAGGTACCGCTACTGTGAAAGTCAGTATATCACCTAATATATCCTTTACTTTTCATGTTGGTCATATGATCTTTCTTGAGAAGTCAAGCCAGAAGAATGGATATTTTATTTGCTTATTTTACACACTAATATTTATTCAAAGAGCTATATTGCATGTGTGCCAATTTTCTCACTCTCAAGTCCCATTTTGAGCTTATCATGCATCAACTACTGACTGTTTTCTAGATATTTGATTAGTGTATCCAGTGGATACTATAGGTTGCTTTGTTCCGAAATAAGATACTCATTTTGCATGCCGAGTTTTAAATTAGTTACCCCATTGTGTCTCCAGTATTTGCCATTCAAGAAAATTCAAATTGGATGATAATTAGAAGAAGCAGAACTGTTACCATCTGCTGAATCTTAGGAATTGGATGTTCAATGGTTTCAAGAGTAGTCTCGTAGACAGAAGCTGCCTCATTCTTTTTAAATTTAAACTTCAATAGATCTAAATCTTGTGTTTTCATGACAGCTTTTCAAGCAGTTGCAGAAGCTTCTTGGAGTGAAGAATAACTTGGATACAGGGTTTTCATGGACTCTTCTCCAGCGCCTTGATGAGTTTTCTTCCAACAACGTTTGTGCGCTTGATCAAAGGGCTGAATGCAATTCTAAGGTTGCTGTTGCACATGCAATTATGGATGAGTGTTTTTGTCCTATTATTGACCAAAGAAGTGGCATCAACCTTATTCATAATGTCGTCTATAATTGTGGGTAAGCATTGGTGTATTCTTTCATTGAGAACTTGATTCCTGATTGACAGATGGTATTTTGTTTAGAAGCTTGTGATATATGAGCCAATTGAGGATTTTTAAGTGACTCGTCGTCTGAGTCAGACGTTTTTCTACTGCCTATCTTTCTCTATCCTCGGGCATTTCTGCTTATACTACACTATCTTTATTTAAACTAAGTACTCCAAATCCTCGTAAGATGTCACAACTGCTTATAAGATGCATGCTCTTGTGCATCAGATATTATAGGCTAGAGTTGAGAAATTGGTATCTCGAGCTTGACGTGTTCACAATTATTTAGGCACGTTTCCAAGCAGTTTAATGCTGATTTCATATATATTATTGATTTGGAAGCAAAGGTTTGAGCTTCTACAGAGGGGATGGTAGGAAATTCAGAATTGTCCTTTAAGTAAGCTACAGGACTGATTTTATAAATATGGCAACAGTTCTTGATTCATTATTACAATGAACATAAGATTATTATCCAACTATTGCCATATGACATGTACATGCATACATGTGTTATATATGAAAACTAGTGAGCCCCCTGCCACCTGGTAGGGTAACCAACTAAACACTTACTACCCCCTCTCTCCCCTCCCACACTAACTCCCTCCACGTAGGATAAACATAAAGAGGATGGTTAACTTATAACCATCCTGCTTTATATAGTAGATGCTAACTATCCACGCCAACATTTCCTACCTCTTTCAGGAAATAGACTGCGTGCTCTCTCTTTTTTTTCTAAACTGATCAACAATCTGAAGCTTCATTAAACCCTTCCTCTTCTCCTTGATTTGAATCTTACTTCCAGTAGTAGACGCCATTGTTGACCTCTTCGTTGGACGCCATTGTTGACCTCTTCGTTGCTTGAAAATAGCTACCTTGCTTTTGTGTTGGCTGCCTCAGCTTGCTACCACTCCTATGGTTGTCATGATCTCATAACCTCTATGTAAGCACCAAAACATTGTCAACTGTGTTGTTCGGCACCTCCTTCAGTCCTCCACGGCTTGCATTGGTCCTTGCCATCAGCTGTTGCTCCAGAGCCTTTGCTGCCCAGAATTCATTATTGGTTTGTCAGTGATTAGTTGTGCTAATTCACGCATTAAAAGTGTGGTAAGGGAGCAGCTATTCTCGAGCTATAGTGCCTCTAGATGAGCAATTGAATGCTGAAAAAGGAAGCTAACAGTAGGCTGTTTCTGCATATGCTAAATTATGGTCTATCTCCTGGATTTATGATCTGTGCTTGAAACTTTGCTGACTATGAACTAGGAGTATGAGCAAAGTCAACATGTGCAGGGATGCTTCTATATGGGTTACTACTTATCCATCCTGGCTGTTATTAGAAACTGTTTTGCAGATTTTTCATTCTGTCTTTATGCAATTCTGGCACTGTTAGATTGTCTTCTTTGTTTAACCAATAACTTTCCAGATCAAATTTCATTCGGTTGAACTATTGTGGCTTCTATACTTTTGTTCTGGAGGAGCAGGATGAAGTTATTGGTGCAGCATGCGTTAGGTAAATGATTCTGTTATTTGTTTCCAATATACATGCACCTGCTTCAGATACATTATCCCCATGAGTTCCGTGATTAAGATTTTCCTGATGTAAAGAATATAAAATCACCTAGCGTCATGTTATTGATTTTTACAATCTGAGTTTAGCAGGGTTAATTTGTAGCCTGAATCACTGGTTTCCAAATTTTGTTTTCAGCTTACTGTAACATAGCTGTTAATGTTAATAACCTCCCCCCCCCCCCCCCCAGCGGCCAGCGGCCAGCCCCCCACATCTAAATAACTTTCTTATCTCCTAGATTTTTATGTCAAAGAATTGCCTTAAAAATTATCAATATTCAATGTGTGTTGGTAAAAGCAGAAGTTGTGCCACTTAAAATTATCAGGTATCAAGAGCATCACAGTTATCTGTATTATCTGTTAAGAGCTATGCCAACGGCTGTTCCAAATCTTCTTTAATGTGTGTTTATAATCGCTGTATTATTGAATTAAAAAAATGCTATCCACTTCTGACTACTATCATATTTTCTCTGGTTAAAGATTTCATGGAACCAGGCTGGCAGAGATGCCTTTCATTGGGACGCGGTATAGGTATAGGCGTCAAGGGATGTGCCGTCGTCTCTTGAATGGGATTGAATCAGTACGTTATGTTACTTTTTTATATGCTAACAATGCCATGAATATTTCTGGAGTTTTGTCACTGTATCAGTGGATATAATCTTAATTCATGACAAGTTCAATTGAAATGCATCTGCCTGTTAACATGGCAGTTTGAGATAGTGCTCCACCATATGACTGACTACAAAACTTCCTTCCTTGGATGCTCTCTCATGCAGTTTATTTATTTATTGCGACAGTAGCTTAGCCAAGGTCTCAGATATCTTTCACATATCTTCCTGATACTATAGCACTGCTGCCATTATCGCTTTTCTTGAAATATGTGCCTTATTTATCTTCAATTTGCTGCATCTTCTTTATATCAAGTGCAATACTGCAATCAATAAGTTTTGTTGCTACTATGTATATTCTTTTGCACCTAAGCAATGTGCTGTCTTGGTTTTAACATGAATGTTTAGATGTCAGGACCAAATTCCTTGAATCCTGTTATGGACCACTAAGCTCAGCCATGTTACATGGGCCATGCGTATTAAGTTTCCAGTTTTCTGTATTTTGAAGCATCTGATATGGCAATAAGAAAGAACTCCAGTTAGAAATTCCAGGCATGCATATATTGAAGTTGCCAAAGTTGACTGTATTATCCAAGTGCACAGAGTGAAGATGAAGTGTCTGGTGACAATTGGGCAAGGCTCCTGATTCGTGATTACTAATGTGAATTTGTAGGGAGGCCATTTTACGAGCTGAGTCATTATGGTCCTTGCTGCTTGTGATACTAGGGCTTTGTAGACAATAGAATACTATTAATGCGTGTCTTAAGTGCCATTTTCTCCCTCCATTGCATCCCGGATCGGGGCTTAGAAGGAATATCTGAATCGTTTGACCTATTTCCTCTGTTGATTTAGGACGAGAATAGGTGTAGTCTAATCTCCATAGCATGTGAGCACATACACTTGACATGCGTATGGTAAAGTATCTTGAGCATATTCTTTGTGCTATATCTATTTTCCATTAGAGATTCTTCAATGCTTGTTTCAAGATTAACCTCTGCTTCTCCTATTCAGGCTCTTTGCTCTCTGAATGTTGAAAAGCTGGTAATACCTGCTATACCTGAACTAATGGAGATCTGGACCAAAGTTCTTGGCTTCAAGTCTCTTGGGTTCTCTGAGAAGGAGGAACTTAGGTCCATAAACATCTTGGTTTTTCCAGGCACTGGCCTACTACAAAAGCATTTGTGGGAAAAGGAATCAGTGGACCACCGTAAACCTGCTAATGGAGGTGAGTAGGGTGGATTTTGGTTCAGCGTACTTGTTGATTTTATTCTTGTATCCTGCGGCGAACTTGATGTTGCTGTTCCTGTAGGATATGAGGTGGAACCTCAAAGCAAAGACAATTATACACTTGAGCCTGCAGATGAATCTGCTATCTCTTCTATGAGGCCCGAAGACCATGCTTCTGCTGTTGACACTGTGCAAGTTGAAAAACACGAGAAAAAAGATGCAGACGATACTCGACCCTCTGCCAGATGCATAAACTTGGATGTCGATGCATCTCGCGAATCTCTGGATACTTCTCATGCATCTGAATCTCAAGCTCCAGAAGACAAGTCCCCTGGATGTTCTCCTCATGATGCTACTTTTAAGGGGGTTGAGATGCTTGCCCCAGATAATACCTTGTTCCTGCAAAACGTTGAGGCTCATTGCACATTTTCAGGATACAAAGCCCCTGTCCCACCAATTTCTGATTTTGCAGTTGGATCCCTGGAGTCAAAACTTGATGGAACTCACGACTCTAATTTGGAGGCACCAAGCAAATCTGGTGTATCTGTTCCTGGAAAACATAATTTGCAGGCTAAGGAGCTTACAGTGGACGAGGTGAATGCTGAAGTTGCAGTGCTTAAATCTCTTGCCAATTTTTACATATTTGCTGCTGAGAATGGTATGGTGCCTGGTGTCAATTGCATGAAAGCCGAACTTGATGCTATCGAAACAAAATCCTTTGTATGTGATAGGGATTCTGAAGAACATGCTTCTGGCAATGTCAGGGTACCGCTGGATTTCTCTCCTGGAAAGAAGTCAGGACTCTGATGTAGTTAGTGTTTCCCATGACTCTGTTACTTATTGGAAAACTGTCTGTGCTGCATCTGGTCAGCAGCTTCGAGGTTTTGATGATAGGCTTATCCGTAATATTCGTGCTTGCAGCAAAATCTGCCAGAACATCCTCATGATTCTTCCTTTTCCTGCTGATAAACTCCATAGCAGTAGAAACAAAACGAATTCCTTGGGCGTGCCTTCTCCATCCAAGCTTAGTTACTCTCATATGGAGGGACTTTGCCGAGCAGTATACATCAGACAAATAAAACATGAAATTGATGACGAAGAAAGTTTTTGTGCATTAGAATCTCTGAATCTAATGTCATGTTATCTTGCCAGTTTATTGTGTTTTGGTGGACAGGTGCATGATATGGTCAATCTAATCAACTCTTCTGCGTTTGAGAATCAAACATGTTTTGCAAAATGTTCTCATTGTTTTCATCCTAGATTGTCACGGAATATCAGAAACTTTTGTTTGGATTAACCCTTGAATCTGCTGATTTGAACAATACACATCACGGTGCTAAATTTCAGGTTGCACCAGCTATTCAGTTTTTTTTTATATTTATGTTGTGCTTATCTCCAATATCATGTAATCTGACTTTCTGACTGACAAATATTGTGTAATCTGCATGGTGATACATAAAAATTTCAGGTATTCCATTTAGAAGCATATTGCTGGAATTTTGAGGACTAGCAAGTTCGTATCTCTTTGATGGTGATTTCTGCTGTTTACCTGCAAGGCTGTAGCTCACTGTATATTTGTGGAAAGTAGTTCTAAAAAATGGTGTTTTATGCTATAAGCAACATAAGGAGATTTTCAGCTGGCACTCCTTGTGCTGTTTGAAGTCTATCGCAAGTCACTTCTGATTAGGCTGGATATTAGTAAGGTATTGTCTTTATTTTTCAACTGTTTTGTTGTACATTTGTAATGTGTCTCTTCCCCCTGCCATTTTAATTTTTTTGAAGCTAGAAAGTGAGTTTCTGTGAGCTTAGAGGTTATGATGTCCCCACCGTTTAATTGCAAATCTTTTCTTTGCATACTCGTGATTTAATTCTTACTTATTCTATAATAGCTTATAAATTTGTTTTGTTTGTTCTGCTTACAATGTCCATATATATGGTTGTTTCTTATCGATTGAACAACTTGATATGATGATGAGGTTCCTCTTTCTTATGGGTGCATTGGTGGGTATGTTTGAGACTGGATAATACATCGAAAACTTTCACTGATTTGTACTATATGTGGTGATTTTATGGGAGCTTTGATGGGTATGCAATACACAAGATCAGTCTATGTTTTCCATGCTACTGATTGTTGCAGTTCCTAACCAGAAATGCCTATCCTGTGCTATAATTGAAGCATCATGTCTTTTCTGTATTTAGAACAGCTGTGGCACAAAAAACAAAAGACAATAAAATAAAATGATCTTTTTGTTCTTTTCTGATTGTCTTTGACATTCAACTAAGAAGTTAGGATAATTTATAAAGAATCCAAAAAGCTAAAGTTCCAAGCCTTTTTATAATTTCCCATTAGGCCTTGCTGCCTCCTGGATTCTACTTTGGAAGTAAGAAAGAAGTGGTTAAAAGTGGTCCGATATGGATGAGAACTTATTCTTGTAAAGCCCTCTCAAAGTCTAGGAATAGTCTTTCTGTAATAACAAGCCACCTAATGGAAGAAAAAGGGAAATAGGTTAATTTTGATGTCGCATAATCTCAATTTTGGACCTGTAAGATCACTCTCAAAATGCAATGATACACCTACTGATAACCTGTGCACTGCAATCAAAGATTACCTTATATAATAGATGTGGAGATAAATGCTGTCATGACATATTCATTCAAAGAGCAATTTGATGTCTCACTGGCCTTAATCAATGTAGCATATCCTAGGCTAGCAAAGAGACTGAAAATACACCCTGATTGTAAATTGTGGTGTGGATTTTATGTACATCATAACTTCTATGTTTGGATATTTCAGATATGACGTCATTTTGCATCTGCATGTGATTTGATAGATACAAGTTTTAGTGTTATCTCACATGTCTAGGATGTAGGTCTCCCAATGAAGCTAAGAAACAGCTCGAAAAGCGAGGAACTAGCCTTTCAATGGTAGATATGCAAACGAACATGAAGGGCTGAATATTTTCTTCCTTGCTGAACATTATACACCTGAGAAGGAAAAAAGGCTAATGCTAAGGACCAAGGACGCAAGTTTGGTGAGATACCTAATAGACTGGAGAGGCAAGCGATTCTTTAATTATCTGGTTAGAACCTATAAGTTGTAGTTTGAACTATTAATCAGGAAAAATGAAAGGATATCAGGCACATTCTTTATAGATTTTCACTGCCATGGCATTTGGCGCGTTGTCTTCGTTCTTTTTATTCTTTTGAATTTTACATTTTTCTGAACTATTTGTAGGTGGATCCTGTGAACTGCTTGAAGCCATGTCTTATTTCTCTATATTGTTGAAAGTATTCCCTTATTTTATATTTGGGAACTTTTTTTAACACTACTGATATGGTGAAGGCTATGAATCTAAAACGCCATAGACTATTAAATATGTACTGATATGTGACCATAATTCTGATGTTCTGGATGACTTAGCAACTATTCTTCGCGATATGAAAAACTCTTCTTAAGCACTTTCTGGTCCTTATTTTGCGTCACTTGTTCAACTACGGCTGTTCTTGTTTTGTCTATCTGATCGGGATTCAATTCGACTTTACGATCCAGGTCTTGCAGATTAAAGGAGTGCTGAGTTTTCTCCAGACAAGGAGTATCGGATATTACTTGTTGGAAGGAACCTTCAAAAGCTTTTATGGAATCCTGATGTGTTCAGATGCATGATTAAAGATGGCAAAATAGAAGCCCAAGTCTGCCAACTCTGAGGAGAGCTTGCAGGATTTCGGTTCTCAATTATGCCAGGATGAAGGATATGAAGCTTTTGATATATCCTGTCACATGTTCCAACTTCAAGTGTTTGGTGCCAGAGTGGCATGATGTCAAAGCTAACAGAGGATGACCATGTTTTGTCTGAGTTCCGTTGTGCTGATCAACTAAACCAATTGATGCTATGAAGCACATCCTAAATGAAGTTTGTATGTGCAAACACAGTTTGCAGGACTATATTCCTGAGCATCAACCCTGACTCTTGGTTGCACCTAATTTTGAGCTGGATGGTCTCTAACTACTCAGGGATGACTAGCATTAGTCAGTGTGGAAATTGTGGAGAGGACAGGCTTCACTAATGT
The DNA here is from genome assembly GCA_963920575.1 of Narthecium ossifragum. Classification (NCBI taxonomy): domain Eukaryota; kingdom Viridiplantae; phylum Streptophyta; class Magnoliopsida; order Dioscoreales; family Nartheciaceae; genus Narthecium; species Narthecium ossifragum. The sequence goes on from OY986974.1 coordinate 23,573,706, forward strand.
GACTCTGATGTAATTTATGCTCAATTTTGTTAAAATCTCGACGCGTGTCAACCTCATTGTTAATACATTCACTACCACTTTGAAATGGCTAAAGTTGTATATGTTCTTTTATTCTTGATGTAATTCGAATTTAACTCCTTGTCAAGCATTTGCAGAAATTGTGAAGAAACAACATTTTTGAGAACAGAAAGAATCCTCTTTCTTTTGTGACAAGTTTGTTTTCCTAGAGACGGTGATAAATGCGAGGTGAATTACTTGGTGCAATGGTCGAAGCTTTCATTCATCCTTTGAATTGATGTCTTGCTTTTCTGAGTGATTGAAGAGGGCTTTACTAAAAGATATGATCAGATTGAGTTTTCATCAAGTGAATTTAAATTGTTTTACATTGGATTTTGCAATCATATTTAAATATTGAGCGAGTCACTACTAAGCTCACAACCAAGCTTGTCTTTGGGGGCGTTTGGCGCGTGGGATCCACGGTACTCACGGATTTCCAGGATCCGTCGTGAGATCCAAACGCGTGGATCCGTGGGATGGAATCTGCATGTCCCCCCATCCCACGGATCCCTCACTGCCAAACACGCCCAGTGTAAATCAGGTTTTGAAGCCAAATCCTGACGGATCAGTAAATGGATCTATTTTTTTTGTCAGATCTCAACTGGATCCAAATTTGGATCCATAAGCTTTTAGAGAAAAAAATTAGTGTCCAAATTGGCAATTGAGAAAGCCAGCCTAATCAACTGACTTCTATATGAACTTTTTTCCCTCCATATGTTAATCAGATTCATTTGCATTTGCAATAACAATCACAATGACCATATAACCTACCATAAACACTTTTACCTTTAATGGTAAACCCAATCACCAAAGTTTCAACAAAATCATCTTGCAAATCAAACAAATGATACAAATTCTCAGTAGTTGTTCGAGATACAACAAAGCCACAAATCTTTGAGGATCATAAATGTTCTAAAGATTGGCCTCAGCAGTGTTCAAGTCATTCAATATAGTTGACTTGACATCCTCTGATAATGCAGCAAAAGGACCTGCTTTCGAATAAAAGTTTGCCAATGATCTGATAGCTTTCTCCAGTGCAACATATGATTCCTGGAAAAAAGACAAAAATGAATGATTAATGATGGATTCCATGGACAAACATGTATCCAATCATAGACAGAAACCAATATGCCTTGTTATATATAATTCTCGCTCACATTAATCATAAATTTATGTGCCTGCTGGCATGGATGATTGTGCTAACCGGTTGGCACGGTCCATCAAAACATATAGTGCCAGTAATTCACCGGCACGACACACACTTCTCGGCATGTGGTTCGTGCCAAATATATTTCTCTCCTGAAAAGGGCTCCATGCCGTCAACACAGAGTATTGGTACAAGAGGTGCCTTGCTTCAGAGTTCAGGCAATATTTTCTTACAAGATTAAGCCATATCCCCCCGTCTCTTTGTTCAGAAAAGGCCTATTTTTTGAATCAATTTCAATGACTGTTCAACTTTCTCCAATTAAATTGGTTGCAAAACTGAGTAGCATTGCTTTCTTTGAGTAATGTGCATCACAATCTCATCTAATTGATTACAACAGCACTACAAATAAAACATAGTAATCTCAGACAACTATAGGCATAACTAGCAAGACTTAATTCTACATAATTTGATCTAAAAACAAGCTAGGCAAAAGAGCAAGCACCTCAGCTGCAACAAGTTGCTGTCCCCTCCAACCACTCAAGTACTCCCTGATCGATTCCTTCGCCGCGTCTGCGCTCCTCCTAATTTTCGCGACATCCTTGCTATCTTCCTTCAGTGATTCTCTCAGTGTCTTCACCACTTTCCTTGCAGCCTTCACATAGGCTTTTGGCAGCACTTTTCCTGATTTCGCCTTCTCATTTGGATCAAACAGAGTTTTGATTGCTCCGAAAGCTCCATCATCTCCCTCATCCCCCTCCTTCGGATTCTTTTCCTCTGCCCTGAGTGGCCATGGAGCTAACAAACAACTCATGTTCATGAAAGAAATCCATGAGGCTCCACTGCAAACAAGAAGCCTTCTGCTGCATAAACTCTGCCTAGAAGCTATGATAGGTAGTCTCTTTGATTGCAACTTATCTGTTCTGTTACATAAAAGAGGGATAGTTGGAAGATTGAAAAGAAGAACACATGAAGTCTTGGAATTGGAAAACAATGCAGATAAGTGGAAACTTACAGTGAGAAAGAAGATCCTTTGGTTTTCTTTCAATCTGGACTGAAGAACCCAAGTAGCTACTGTTTAGTAATGCAGAAGAAATGGCCATTCTTGAAGATAAATTTGAAACCAAAGTGGATATCTGCAGCAAAACTTCAGCATATTGGAAGCCATTATTCAAGTTGTTCATAGCCAATTATTTCACAATTGTAATCAATGAAAAGGATCAGTTTTTTAGACTCTTAAATAGTTAAGAAAGCAAATCAAAAGCTTGCAAATCTTGGTTTTCTATTTCTGAATACAATAACTCCACACACTGTTGAGTTTCAATGAATTCTAGCAAATGATGAGAAACTCTAAACTCTTGATGCTCTTGGTAGAGATTTGTTGCAAACAAACTGAATTCAAATTACTTTCATCAAGTGAATCCCAGGAGAACAATAGCAAGTTCCAAAAAATTACAAAATTGAATTTAAATTGTGAAGGGCATACATACCTCTGGTGGCTTCTCAACAGGTGCCTTTGCTGCTTTGTTCTGATTCTGAACCTTATCCAAATCTATATCACTGAGACCATGCTTTTCCCGCCATAAATTTTATATCGGATAAAACTCACACATCCATCAACTTTTGGGAAAATTGATAAACTTACAGCAAAAAGTTGTTTAATGGATTAAAAGTGAATCAAATGGGGAAGAGAAAGCTCATTGAAAGAGAGCACATAAAATGATAGAAAAAGTTCATTTTATGGTAATTATGCTAATAGTCGTTGACCCAAAAAACCAACGACTATTAGCAGGTTTGGATTGTTATTTTTAGCCCGAAAGATTATCGGATTCAGATCCGGATCCTTTAAAATCCGACCCGGATAAGACCCATCCAAACATATTCGTGTCGGTCCCCACCGGCGTCGATTTTCCAATTTCTATTCTCAGCCGTCGGATAACGCTATTAGTCTCTACTCTCATCGAAGTTACGTTGCTCCGCGGAGCATCCCAACGCACCCGTTCATAAACTCTCCCTAACTAGGGTTTTGCTTCTCCTTTCTCGCGGCCGAGGACTAAAAAAGAGGTCCCCAAGGAGGAAAGCTAAAGACCCAGAGAAACCCTAGCCGCCGCCGGAGCAGCCATGGTTAATTTGATCTCCACATCTGATTTATTCTATTTCTTTTCTAAATATGCAGCTCGATCTCCTTTGTACAAATCTTTGTTTCGTACTTTGCTAAATTTTTGGGTCAATTTTGGATTTTTTTTTCCCTTGTTGAAGGCTTTGATCGCGAACGAGGATTTCCAGCACATTCTTCGTGTTCTTAATACGAACGTTGATGGGAAGCAAAAGATCATGTTTGCGCTCACCTCCATCAAGGGTATCGGCCGCCGATTCGCCAACATCGTCTGCAAGAAGGCGGATGTGGATATGAACAAGAGGTATGGCATCATCCTATTCTCTAGTATTTTTTGGTCTCTTTGTGGCTTAAATGTTAGTTGTTTTGTGTAAAACTTTAGGGTGATGTTTGTGGAGATATGCTTAGAGATCTGTACTGTATCTCTTAAAATTTTAGGTTTTGATTTATTGGCTGGGATCAGATTGTGAATTTCAAGTTGATTTAGGTTTGTTATTCGTTGGGCTTTGGATGGCTAGAAGGCATTCGTAGGTGGAAATCAGTCTGTGGGTCTCATTGGACTCCTGATTTGAGCTTTTAACAGTTTGATTTGAATGCACTGCTTGTGACTCCTTGGTCCTTATATTTGGATGTGATTTTTGATTGCTCCCAGAAGTTGGCACCTTTGAGATTTTAATGGACTATTATTGCCTTTGGTATGACCTTGATGCCTTGCAGTATCTGATTCCATGAACTTCTTTGATGGGCTTCAGAGCCTTTATGCTTCTGATGAGATTCTTTTCAAACCATATTTTTTTGGTAGTTTTGGTCACTCTGTTTTAGAGTGCTTATTGTGCTTGTAATAATTGTAGATTTCGTGTGTGATTTATAACCAGGACCTATGTTGCTGGTTCCCGAATGTGAGTTTTATTTTCTTGTTTTGTTGCACTTGTTAATTTGGTAATTTTTTTACCAGCTAGAAGCATGTATACGACTTACCTCTGTCCGATCTTGTTCTTCCTTTGCTTCTATTGGAACTTCTTTAGCTCTTGTTCTGAATTTTTGATTGTTGAATTCTATAGGGCTGGTGAGCTCTCTGCTGCAGAGCTCGAAAACCTTATGACCATTGTTGCAAATCCTCGTCAATTCAAGATACCAGATTGGTTTTTGAATAGGAAGAAGGACTACAAGGATGGGAGGTTTTCCCAAGTTGTTTCTAATGCTCTGGACATGAAGCTGAGGGATGATCTAGAGCGTCTGAAGAAGATCAGGTTGGCTCCTTTATAAAGTTTGTTTCTTCTCTTAGTAATCGATGAACAGATCGCAATATACTTTTTGTCAGTTTACCATCAGAGATATATAATTGCATGCGCCTACTGCACTACTGGATTTAAAATTGCATGGTTTTAGTCCTTAAATTGAAATATGATTTGTATAGTAGGGGTCAAAACCACGACTAACAACATTTACTCCAACTACCTTTTGAACTACCACTTCAAGTTATGTCTTGAAAATTTATTTGTATGTTAACATTTTAAGTAATTAGTCTCTTGGAATCTGTATGGCAGAAACCACCGTGGTCTGAGGCACTATTGGGGTCTTCGAGTTCGTGGTCAGCACACCAAGACCACTGGCAGGAGGGGAAAGACTGTTGGTGTGTCGAAGAAGCGATAAATTACATCCTTCTTTCAGTTATGCTTAATGAACCTCAGATTTTGGTTTGGAGTTGGAGCTTAAGGCTAGATAGATCGGCAGCTGGTCTTAGCATTGCATTTTTAGCATCAGTTTTGGTAACATATGGATTTGCTAAATTTCAGTTGTTTGTCTGATTAAAATTGCCTCTCTCTGCTGGTCTGTTGTTTGCTATTGTGAACTTAAATCTCGGACTACATATCATTTTATGCTGGTTCTGCTTATCTATCAAATCAGTTTGTGCCAGGTCTGCTGTCGCCATAGTATATGGCATTTGAAAAGCATTCTCAGTGACTCTCAAACCTGAGATTTAAAGGGGCAGAACAAGAGTTTCTTTTGATGCACATGCTGTTCACTGTAGGCCAAGCACAACTAAAACACACAGCCTATGAGCAGCTCAAGTGGTTAGTAGCTGGTGGTGGTTCTGGATTGATCTCGGGGTTCAATTCATCTGATTTGTGCCCGTGTAGGAATCGGACTCCTACTAAGATTGGTGTCCTGATGCCTGATGGATTGATCTTTGTCCATGTATGAATAGGACTCCTACTATGATTGGTGTCCTGATGCCTATATATGTTATACTCTCGGGTTTTCTTCTCCATACCTCAAGTGCTGTCAAATTAGGGTTTTCTTCTCCATACATGCCGTCAGATAAGCATAGTGTCAAGAGAAAGAGAGCCATAGAGGTAGATCCTGAGACGTACCTATATATCTCCATCTCTCTTTCTCTCTCTCGCCTACTTCTGTGAGTTGGCTGGCCAATGATCATCTTCTTGGTAGTCCCTTCTGTAAGAAATTTATACCATCAATTTTATGGCCGGAGATCTCTCCGATGAGATTGCCGCTGCCGTTAACAGCCTTAGTGAAGAAGAGGACCCTATCAAGGCGTCCTCTTCTCTCCGGCTGGCTTCTGTTCTCCATGTGCTTAATTTGACGCAGGAGAACGGCCATTCTTATTGATGGGCAGGATCTAAATTTTGCACGCATGAAATCAAAATTGTTAAATTGGTGATTATTTTTGGGGTTTTAGTAGGGAGCATCATAAAATGGATTTATTCTACTAATAAAATATTAGATTATTAGTCTTTATACCAAATATAGTAAATTTATTTACCGGTACACCACCCTAAGATGTTTTAATGTGTAAACATCAATTCAAAGCAGTTATGGGAGGTTATGTATATTTCATGACAGTTTTACCCCTGTCTAGTATAAGGATGATATCTGTGGCATTATATCTCTATCATCTTTATGAGGCAGTTACGGGTTAGTTTTGTTGCCCTTTTTGGCGAGATCCATTCAAATCGAAACCGGCGATTTGATCGCGACATGATCTACGCGATTTCCTTTTTGTTCTTGCGACATGGTCATCTTCCACTTGGGATCCCTAACTAACAATCTACGAAGCGCCCATTTGTTTCCGTCGCTCCTCTCTGTTATTTTGTCCGTCGCGCCTCTCTGTTTTGAAGTCCTCGTTTCCGTTTCTATTCAAGGTTAGTAGTAATCTAATCCGTTTGCATCTGTCGTGAAGTTTCCTTGGATAGTATTCTTCGATTGTTTTTTTTTTTTCGCCGTCGGTGTCGTTGCTATTCAATGTTGTATGTTCTCTCTGTTTTGAAGTTTTTGCGGATAGTTTTTGCTTCCAAGCTTTGGAGTCAGCTTATTTATGTCTATAAGCTGTTTTCATTTGTTTTTTGTTAGGTATTCTCTCTTTGTAAGGAGATTACTGTCGATTTCTCTTTGCACAAAGAGCAAACTTCATAATTCTCTTTCCATAAAGAGAAACGTTCAGAATTCTCTTTGATAAGAGGGAATACTGAGATATATTCCCTTTTATGTTTTTTTGTAGATGTGATTGTTAACTACGCGTTGTTGTTAGAGTATTTTCTATTTTCTTCTTACTGTGTTCTCTGTTTTTTTTTCTATTTTCTATTTTGCATTCAATTATTCATGTATCTTTAGTATTTTGATTAATGATAATATGTTTACTTTTTAGTATTTTTCCATTCAATTGATCATGTTGCTGATATATGTCTATAAATTGTTTTCATTTGTTTTTTGATAGGTATTCACTCTTGTAAAGAGAATACTGTCGAATTCTCTTTGTACAAAGTGAATACTTCATAATTCTCTTTTCATAAAGAGAATACGTCAGAATTCTCTTTTCTGATAGAGAATACTGAGATATATTCGTGTATGTCTTTTTGTAGACGTGATTGTTAAACATGCGTTGTTGTTAGAGTATTTTATATTTTCTCCTTATTGTGTTCTATGTTCTTATTTATATTTTCTATTTTCCATTCAATTATTCATGTATCTCAAGTAATTTGAGAACTCTTCAAGAATAGCAATGGGGGTTCCTCTGTTACTGATGTTTAAGTATGGTGGAGAGACAACAATTTGGAGATTACGAACTGGGTGTTCTTTTGAAGGGCTTCTAACACATCTTACCGAGAAATGGCCTAATCTATCGAGAGATAATGTACGTATGCATTATTCGATTCCACAGCATTCAAGATGCATCCTTGCTTCTGATGATGATTTTGAGGGTATGGTTTTGGTATCATCGTACTTATGTATTGAACGTGTTGAAGTTGATGTTTCGGATAGTAATGGCTTGAGGGATGGTTGTACAGCTGAGGATGGAAATTCATGTTCTGGTAATATTACAGATGACATTGAGTATGATCTTCTACCTACTTTTTGTCCTCATGAGAATAAGACATTGATGACTGTTGGTTGGGATCAAGCAGTATGTGAGATTGGCCAAAAATTTGAGGGTGGTGTGAATGAGTTTAGTTTGTGTTTGCATAAGTATACTATAGAGTCTGGATATGACTTTAAGTTTGTGAGGAATCAATCTGATCGAGTCACAACAGTGTGCTTGAGGAAGGAGGAGACTGGTTGTGCTTGGATGGTTCATGCTACTAGAGAGCCCATTAATGGGTGATTTTATGTGAGAAAGTTCAATAATGTTCATAGTTGTGGTTCATCTTCTCGTAGGGTGAAGCATAGGCGAATGAACTCTAATTTGGTTGCAAGTTTGATCAAAGATAAGGTTCGTGGTAAGGCGACAATACGTCTTATTGAAGTTGTGCGTTTGTTTCACTTTGATTACGGACTCTCGATATCCTATAATCATGCATGGCACGGTGTTGAGAAGGCAAAGCAGGGTGTCTTCGGCATTCAAGATCAATCATTTGGAGAATTATCTTGGTATGTTCAGGCAGCGGCTTCTGCTAATCCTGGTTCTCATTTACTTTTCAATGTTGATGAGGGTACTGATCGTTTTAGGAGGTTGTTTGTTTCATTTAAAGCTTGTATTGATGGTTTCAAATTCTGTCGTCCATTATTATTTCTTGATGGCACTCATTTGAAGGCAAAGTTCAAAGGACAATTATTGGCTGCAACTGGCAAGGATGGCAACAGAGGTACATCATCTTTCATTTACTTATCACAGTTTATAGTTTTCTCTTTTATCTTTCATATTTTGTATTTTCTTTTGAGGTAATTTCATCCTCCAATGTTTTCAACCGAGCTTCAAGTATTGTAATCCTTGAGGACTTATCTCGTCCTTCAGATGATAGCATTAGGTTGTTGTTCCTGAGCTCATTGATCTCAGATTTCATCACTGACATTTCTTGGCTGGCAGCCCACAATTTCTCCTCTGCTGCTTTCAAATTTGCATCTCTATCGTTGATAAATCTTGTCAGTTGATCGATTTTGGTGATATAGGGGTCAAATTCTTTTTCAATATGCTGAGCAATTTGTGCATCAACACAATTATCTCTAAGGCCCTCCCTATTCTTGATGACTAGTGCCAATGCTATCCTCGTTTTCTCAACCTCTGCTATTTTTCGCGCTAGTTCCAAAATTTTGTTTTTGGCTTCGTGTCTCTCAGTGACAGTTGTTTGCATTTCTTGCCTAAGCTGAGAATTTTCAGCTTGCAGTTTGCTCATGGCTCCATTTCCCGCATCTTCCTGTTGTTGCTCAGATGCTTGTGCATAAATGCTATGCTTGATGACCTACATTCATGCGTAAAAACTATTGGAAAAGAGGAAGGATAATAATAAAAAACATTCATGTGTATTAAAGAGAAAATTACAAAGAGAAAACTGCAAAGAGAATATCGCAAATAAATTACTAGGAAGAGAATTTTTTGAAGGTTTAGAAACCATATTCATCATTCGGAATGATAATTAATGTCGCGAAAAGAGAAAAGCGATGAGTGGAAAGAGAAGAGAGAAAGGAGAAAGGAGAGAAGTAAGTAGAGAGAGATGCTTGTGCATCAACCATCTCCACTGATGTAAGTGCTATCAAGGATCTCTCTCTACTTACTTCTCTACTTTCTCTTTTCTCTCTTCTCTTTCCACTCATCGCTTTTCTCTTTTTCGCGACATTAATTATCATTCCGAATGATGAATATGGTTTTTAAACCTTCAAAAAATTCTCTTCTTAGTAATTTATTTGCGATATTCTCTTTGCAGTTTTCTCTTTGCAATTTTCTCTTTAATACACATGAATGTTTTTTATTATTATCCTTCCTCTTTTCCAATAGTTTTTACGCATGAATGTAGGTCATCAAGCATAGCATTTATGCACAAGCATCTGAGCAACAACAGGAAGATGCGGGAAATGGAGCCATGAGCAAACTGCAAGCTGAAAATTCTCAGCTTAGGCAAGAAATGCAAACAACTATCACTGAGAGACACGAAGCCAAAAACAGAATTTTGGAACTAGCGCGAAAAATAGCAGAGGTTGAGAAAACGAGGATCGCATTGGCACTAGTCATCAAGAATAGGGAGGGTCTTAGAGATAATTGTGTTGATGCACAAATTGCTCAGCATATTGAAAAAGAATTTGACCCCTATATCACCAAAATCGATCAACTGACAAGATTTATCAACGATAGAGATGCAAATTTGAAGGCAGCAGAGGAGAAATTGTGGGCTGCCAGCCAAGAAATGTCAGTGATGAAATCTGAGATCAATGAGCTCAGGAACAACAACCTAATGCTATCATCTGAAGGACGAGATAAGTCCTCAAGGATCACAATACTTGAAGCTCGGTTGAAAACATTGGAGGATGAAATTACCTCAAAAGAAAATACAAAATATGAAAGAGAAAACTATAAACTGTGATAAGTAAATGAAAGATGATGTACCTCTGTTGCCATCCTTGCCAGTCGCAGCCAATAATTGTCCTTTGAACTTTGCCTTCAAATGAGTGTCATCAAGAAATAATAATGGACGACAGAATTTGAAACCATCAATACAAGCTTTAAATGAAACAAACAACCTCCTAAAACGACCAGTACCCTCATCAACATTGAGAAGTAAATGAGAACCAGGATTAGCAGAAGCCGCTGCCTGAACATACCAAGATAATTCTCCAAATGATTGATCTTGATCACCGAAGACACCCTGCTTTGCCTTCTCAACACCGTGCC